>OX638141.1:9841901-9938358 GCA_951805005.1 Othius punctulatus
GTATCTGCAGGAATGAATTAAGTAAGTTCTTGTTAAACTTGGCGCAGTTAATGTTTTTAGTGTGGTAAAGTATTTTATTTAATTATATTATATAAGGTGCTGTTGACACTTAAAACTAGCTGGCGTTGGCACCAAAAATCTAGTTGGCACCAAATGGCTAAATCAAACGTATTTGTATATAGATAAGTTTTATTAAATCGTCTTCTTTTGATCCCACTAATCTGTGGTTAAGCCATGTCCACATAATTTAGAGACACCCTGTATATATACTATACAGGGTGTTTACTAAATGATGAGTTATACTGAACCATGAGTTCGAATTACGGGACATAAATATTCAAATATTTTTTTCAGAAATAAAGATTTAGTAATCTGAGAGCACACAATTTATAACGAAATGTTGTCGAATCATCGGCTGTTACTTGATCATTCATCGAACCTTCCATTTCTGTCCTGAATATTATGGCTAATAAGTATTTACATAGCTGTGTACATCCGAATGTGTGAGTTGAGTACCCAAACACACCCGTTACCTTGAAGAATCACGGCAATATTATCCATATCAGCCTAATTCAAATATTTATTATTTATGTAACGCATCAGGAACATTCTTATAAAAAAATTCTACATAAATCTCGGTACATCGCATTACAAGTCTATTCGTATCCTGAAATGTGCGACTTTACAAACCCATTACCTAAACATGCCGTCGTTATCCACAGACGTTTGCCAAAATCTGTCTCCTCTGTTGATGCAGCATTTTGGCTACGCAAATACCGATATCGACTATTTACAAGCAGCATGGAGAATAAAGGCTGAATTGGCATGACATTGGGCAATCTGCTCTAGGACATGCGGTATTTTTCCAGACTGCAATTAGAAAGCCTATTTCGCAATCGATTAGTTATCATTTTTATTTTGGCTCCTGGTTTATGGTAAATATTATGTATCGTGTATTTACCAGCATCCAGAACGCTGAATTGTCATAATAATTATGCAATGTCAGCTGGCAGAAGACACGAGGTGTTTATAATATTGTACAATTAGAGCGTCATTTGCCTAATCAGATATCATCAATATTTACGTTTTGTTTTCGAATATTTTTGTGGTAAATACAATTTACCAAATGTTTTTGTGGATACCAATTAGGCGTCTATATATAGACTCTGTATTTGTTAAACATGAGATATCTAAATGTCACATTCTGGTTTCTAAACATATGATAATGAGTGCAAAAATGTTTATCAGGCATGGTGTGCCTACGACAACTGAATCAAATTTCGCAGCGTTACATATATCATCTTACTCCATGTGTGGAACATCGTTTGTGCGCTTTATTATTGGAACAAAAAATAACACACTACTAATTTCACAGCTCACATAATTATTTTTTTAAACTTGACAAGATATGGCAAATTTTATTGAAGCCGGCCTAAATAGGTATCAATCATGGTTATTTATACAGGGTATCCAAAATAAGGATCAACAGCATGGGGATCTCGGAAACCGTAAAAGTTACAAAGACGATAAATTACAAAAAAAATGCGCAATTTAGTGGTCAGTAATATTGTTTTGAGAAAACCAGAAATTTCTTACTTCCGGAGATATTTTATTTTAAAAGACATTAATTCATGATTAACATGTTGCGTTTGCATCGCACTATAAAGAAATAAACAAATCTACAAAACATCAAAATAATTTAGAGTTTTGTTCGAATTTGGTAGAATTTTCTAATAAACCAACTAAATTCATTTTGAAGAAAATATATTCTGAATAGTGACTAATTACATTTGCATTGAAGAAAATTATTTTAAATAGATTGTGTCTATGCATGTCGAGTGAATTACATTTCCATCGCACATGAATATTCTGAATTTATAGTAGTAAAGATAAGTGTATTCAGATTTTGGTGAGACTTTTTTTTAATAATGAACCATTTAAATTCTTGTAAGATACTGAGCATATTATATCGTCTAGTGAATATTCTAAATGCCAATGGCAGAGATAAGAATGGATATAAACAGCAAACATATTTTCAAATTTATTTATCAGCATGAGAGCTCAAAACTGAATTTAAGGAAAACCATTAAACCAAACGTAAACCATAGAAAAATCAAAACTAAAAATAAACCATATTATATTTATTTATAATAAACCATAATAAATCTGATTATTATATAAACCATATTATACAGGGTCCTGCAACAGTGCGTCGGGCTTTCCTAGCGCATTTACCGTGAAAGGTAGAAAAAAAAAATGCACTGAAGTAGGTCATGCTGAGACAAAACAACTGCCAAAATGTAAGTAAGAATCAATATGTGATGAACAAAAACATTTTAAACATTGCTGTAGGATTGTTTCTCTTTTGTATTAATAATTTTGTTATCTCTCATGGTTTAGGAATAAAATAATTATTCGTATTGCAGAAGTACTAGCTACTATTTTACAATTTTCGTTCATCTCACATTGATTCTTACTTACATTTTGACAGTGTTTTGTCTCAGCATGGCCTACTTCAGTGCATAGAAATGTCATTAAATGGTGACTTTTGTGAAAAATATTGAATATCTCAACAACTATTGGGTTCAGACATAAGATATGTACCATCAAATTGAAGAGAAGAAAAAGACCTATCGAATAATGACATAAAATAGGGGGCATTCCATTAAAAAAAAATGGTTATACCTCTTTGAAATTTGTAAAGTTTGACATTTTTTTCTGAACACCCTGTATTACTAAATTCAAATTGCTCATTACCAAAATGTTGCTTAGTAACCACACTAAGAATATTGCTAAAACTTATTCTTACCTTCAAAAAACGAGGTCGCTACGATTTTTTAAAGTTGAGCTTACTTATGCATGATATTAGGAGAAAAAAATTGTAAATTGGCAACACTGTAACATAATCCAAAACTAAATAGACAACAATGTACAGGTTGAAAAATGTCATCAGAAACCTTGAATAAATACAGGGTGTTCCATTAAAAAATATATCTGTTTTTGTTATTCCGCAAAATTGGGACACCCTGTATATTTGAAAATAATTTTACGGCATAAAGATTTTCAAATCAATAACTTTTTGTACGAAACATTTTTTTCTATCTTTTACGGGAAACGCGCTAGGAAAGCCCGGCGCACTGTTGCAGGACCCTGTATACATATTTATTTATGCACCATAGTTTGCAAAATATGTTTATTTTTCGTCACTGTGGTAACCAAAATTAACAAAGAAATTTCAATTTTGAAAAGTTGATATTAAATGTGTTAATGTCCTTCATAGTCCAGTCACATCAGCCCCAAAAAGCCCTTTTGGCGGAAATAAATTATATAGTTTTGAAATTTTGAAAATATTCTCGAATCGAGTATCGTAGAGTTTCCCCTCCCCAATTTCAATTTTGAAAAGTACACATTAGATGTGTTAAAATCCTTGATAGTCCAGTCATATCAGCCCTAAAAAGTCCTGTTGGCGGAAATAAATTATATAGATTTGAAATTTTGAAAATACTGTAGAATCGAATATCGTCGAGTTTCCCCTCCCCAATTTCAATTTTGAAAAGTTGACATTAAATGTGTTAATATCCTTGATATTCCAGTCATATCAAAAAGCCCTTTTGGCGGAAATAAATTATATAGATTTGAAATTTTGAAAATACTCTAGAATCGAATATCGTCCAGTTTCCCCTCCCCAATTTCAATTTTGAAAAATTCACATTAAATGTGTTAATATCCTTGATAGTCCAGTCATATTAGCGCCAAAAGGGCTTTTTGGCGGAGATGAATTATATAGTTTTGAAATTTTGAAAATACTCTAGAATCGAATATCATCGAGTTTCCCATCCCCTTATGGGGGCTTCATCTCTTAATATTGAAAAACCATCCCCCAAATGGCGAACTTGTGTTATTTTTCGCACTTATCTCTTAAGCGGTGCACCGCCTGAAAATTTTTATATCGAGTCAAGTTTTTAACAGAAATTAAATTACACGGTTTGCCACAAAAGCTATAGTTCGCAAAGTATAGAGGCCGCAACTAAAATTATACAGTAAAAAATGTTATACAGATGGTTTTTGAAAAACCATCCCCCAAATGGCGAACTTGTGTTATTTTTCGCAATTATCTCGTAAGTGGTGCACCGCCTAAAAATTTTGATATCGAGTAAAGTTTTTAACAGAAATTAAATTACTCGGTTTGCCACAAAAGCGATAGTTCGCAAAGTATAGAGGCCGCAACTAAAATTATACAGTAAAAAATGTTATACAGGTGGTTTTTGAAAAACCATCCCCCAAATGGCGAACTTGTGTTATTTTTCGCAATTATCTCGTAAGTGGTGCACCGCCTAAAAATTTTTATATCGAGTCAAGTTTTTAACAGAAATTAAATTACACGGTTTGCCACAAAAGCTAAAGTTCGCAAAGTATAGAGGCCGCAACTAAAAGTATACAGTAAAAAATGTTATACAGATGGTTTTTGAAAAACCATCCCCCAAATGGCGAACTTGTGTTATTTTTCGTATTTATCTCGTAAGCAGTGCACCGCCTAAAAAATTTTATATCGAGTCAAGTTTTTAACAGAAATTAAATTACACGGTTTGCCACAAAAGCTATAGTTCGCAAAGTATAGAGGCCGCAACTAAAATTATACAGTAAAACATGTTATACAGATGGTTTTTGAAAAACCATCCCCCAAATGGCGAACTTGTGTTATTTTTCACAATTATCTCGTAAGCGGTGCACCGTCTAAAAAATTTTATATCGAGTCAAGTTTTTAACAGAAATTAAAATACACGGTTTGCCACAAAAGCGATAGTTCGCAAAGTATAGAGGCCGCAACTAAAATTATACAGTAAAAAAATTCTTTGTTAACTTTAGTTATCACAGTTACGAAAGATAAGCATGTTTCTCAAACTATTATGCATGTGTAGACAGCAAAAGCGAAATTTCATAGTGCAGAAATTCGAATTTTTGAAATATTTCAAAAACTACGAATATAGTTTATGATAATTTTTTGTCGTAAATTGTCATGCCAATTGCTCTATGAGATAAAAAGTATATCATTTCATACGCTATTTATGGTATAAGTGAATGTATATGAATTTCATCCACGAAAAAATAGTTTAGCTTATATAGTTTTTGAGTGGATAAAATGTATTTATTCACGTATAGCATACAATATTTTTTATTGTTTTTGCAATAATAATAATAATAATAATGCAATACTAATTAAGGCGGAAAGACCCCATATGGGGTCGATAGCCCAATAAAGATCGATTATATATAATAATAATAATAATAATCTTTATTAATGTTACCAATAGGTTTACACAAATCATGAAAAAAGAGGTATACAGTGTATCGTATAAATAATTGACTCTCATAACATATGTGTATAGGTAGATTCAATAATAAATAGTGGTATACATAAGTTACATAAAATCTACATTATGTCCCCGTATTGAGTTTACACGAGGGTTTTTTTTTTTAATTTTTACTTTTAAATAAAAATGTTATAGGAATTAAAATTCCTGCTTGGTCTGAAACTACCATTTCAGTAATTAAAACAGTGATTTATTTATACAGGGTGTTAGCTAAATAAATATAAATTGAATCTAATTTTGACACTTTAGAAGAATAACATCATTTAAACTATTCCCCACCATTTTCTTCACACAGTTCAATCCTGGTGTGGAACTCCTGAAAACTGTTTTGTATTTCTTCAATAGTTATCGATGAAAATGCGATTTTTTTTAATTTTCAGTACTATTTTCTGCATTTGGGGGTTTGTTTGAATGATTATATTTTTGTATAATGTGGTTAGATGTAATTTTAAATTCTTTTTGCAAATAGTAAATAAATAAGTGTCAAAATTAGATTTAAAATTGTTGATTTTGCCAACACCCTGTATAAATAAATCAAAGATTCAATAACTGAACTGGTAGGTTCAGACCAAGCAGGAATTTTCATTCTTATAACATTTTTACTTGGAAGTAAAAATAAAAATAAATTCCCTTTTGTAAACTCAATCTGGGGACATACTGTATGTAAAAAATATTAATTGTGAGTACAAATAAATATTGACAAATCAGAAATGTTTCCTTATCAGAATTTTCAAAAAATTGTATTGATTAGGTAAATCTGTATTGGCAGCCATTACTTTGTGGAACATTGTAAATGCATTAAATAAACAACTTTACTTTGTTACTTCCACTAACACTTTTACTTTACAAAAATAATTTAGTGACTGCATTTTCGACTACTCTATAGTCATTGTCAAACTAAGTTCAAAAATTAAGAATTAAACACAATATAAACACTAAATTTTGCACCAATTAAATAGGGGAGATAATATAAGATCTGTGTGATCATTAAGCAAATGACCGTCCTTTTATAACGTGGATTTGTAGAGTTAGGATTTTGTAGGAAATCGGATTCGATTTTAAAATTTTAGCTATTTCTGCACTTGTAATAAGTTTTTCATCTTATTTATTAGCTGCAATATCTGATTCTGCTATTATTAATGTTTTGTGTGTTTTGGTGTTAATGTATGGACTCTAGTTAGGATTTTGTGATAAAAATGATTGTTTGGAATAAATTTGGAAAATTGTTCATATAAATTAATTAATCATTACACCATTGCAATTTGTCACATCATAATAATTTGTTACTTGAAAATGACCGTAATACGTCGAAACTAGTTGTGAATTTTAAAGATGATAATTAATTATGAATATATATCACAGACTACCACATAGTAAAGGTAGAAACAATCTTAATGATTAAAATGTGTATTTTCAAAATTAGAAATCGACGTGTCCGAGGATTTTTCCAAAATATTTCCTATTTCCGAAAAAATGAATATACTTATTCCATACTTCCCATACTTCCCCATACTTATTCCGAACTTCACGTTCCATACTTTACAAACGTATAATTCGTTTGAATTTGGCTGAATCTGCAGAAATGGTTTTTAGAAATTTTACATGCACACCTCAAAAAAATTCCATTCAGGTCACACTTACGGATATGAGAAATACGATTCTTATCGATGAACTTATGCATCAATATACCAAACTGCGAAATAACACTCCTGCTGATAAGCATGTTATGTATACTATTTCAAGCTGTTCGAAAACGACAATTCTAATATCTGATTGAGACGTGGTATATCAATTGCGATAAACAGGATTAATGCACGTTCGAGTTCCAAGGTAACAAAAACTGACTGAAGTTGAAGTTCGGTGTTTACTTTATTTTTGTTCAATCTGCATCTAATCCAGAGAGATCATCATGATCACGCCACTGCCTTGAAGTTTAATATGGAGGATGTATTAGTTTATTTTTGAACAATTATGTACGCAATTTTGAGTGCCTAAACCACCAACCTTGTTGTAAATTGTGAACAATTAGCATTAAGGATTCTGGATTGAATTTTGAAACGTAAACTCTAAAGTTCATAGCATATACATGAAGTTATGGCATATGTACTGTGGTATAGATTAAAGGTGACATTGATGAAGAATGATGAAGAATTTTTAGCAGTATCAGAAACTGTAAAGAAATCGTTGTATTTATTTATAAGTTATGACATGTGTACTATGGTATAGATCAAGAGTGACATTGATGAAGAATGATGAAGAATTTTTAGCAGTATCAGAAACTGTAAAGAAATCGTTTTATTTCCCAACATGCTTACGATATGTTGTAGAAGTACATCAAGAAGGTTTATGAGCAATAATAACCAAATAATAGGAGGAAAGATTTTGATCGATTTCGCATTGTTTTAAACTGATTCGCTTCTAAACCAATGCATCCCACTTTAAATTAGACCTCCAGATCCACGCAAAACAAATGCCATGACGAAAAAAAATATTATTAACGTTGTGGAATATTAACTGCTGACATTTAAAAAATCAGCACGACATTGGAGAATTGACATTCAATTCTGTACGTCCTTCGCCGAAATTTACAGCGTGCCATGTGTTAAACAGAACTCCATTCAATCCACACAATGCACAATTCCCACATTAATTCGCTAGCTAGGAATTTTACGCCGTTGAAATATCGCGGATTTCATCGTCTGAGGAATAGTTTATAGTGTTGCCTAGTGTTCGTATGCGATTAATTCTCCAGAAAAGTTGATTAGTGTTTCGGTAAAGTATTTTTCATTATACTCATCTGAAAACACCTTGTTTTCATCCGTTTGTACGGGGTCCTGCATTTCACCTCCCGTCTTCTATAGCTCAGTTACTAATTAAGTTAGGATTTTGATATTTTGCAGAATGAAAAATGCACGGAAAAAAATCGGAGATCGGGAAAAGTTTTCCGTGCGCTGTTCTGAAAATGCCACCTTTGCGTCATTATACAGGGTCCTGCATTTCACCTCCCGTCTTCTATAGCTCAGTTACTAATTAAGTTAGGATTTTGATATTTTGCAGAATGAAAAATGCACGGAAAAAAATCGGAGATCGGGAAAAGTTTTCCGTGCGCTGTTCTGAAAATGCCACCTTTGCGTCATTATACAGGGTCCTGCATTTCACCTCCCGTCTTCTATAGCTCAGTTACTAATTAAGTTAGGATTTTGATATTTTGATTTTTGCAGACGTGACTTACATCCTAGGGCGTACTTCAGGAAAATATTTTGTGTATACAGGGTGCCCCAAAAACATGTGACATCATGATGATATATCACACAATTGCATGCTGTATATTTTGTTGTCTATTTGGGTGCCCATAAATGGTTACCTACATACCTTTAAAATTTTATTGAAATCGGTTCAGTGATATCTGCAAAAATAAATAAAATCTATAAAAAATCAGTTTTACGCCATTCGTGTAAAAAACTAATAAAACATAAAAATAGTGCCTCGTTAATAAAATTATACAAGGTACTTATTAAATAAGTAATTAATAATTAAATGGATCCTATCTGAGTCAATTTCAATTTGATGTAAAACGATAGATATTGCAATTATCTCAGGTAAACAATTTATATTCACTAATGTGAAATCATAAACAGCAAAGTTATGTATATGTTAAAACGATATATCCATCGTTTTACATCAATTATGAAATAAGGTCGGTCAGTCCCGTTAACCCTGTTTAGTTGATATGAATTATACAGTGTCCAAAATTTTGAGTCAAACTTTTTAAATTGTTAAAGCACTTTATTATTCTTATTTCAAAGCAAATCGATGGTGGCTTTGAAATAAGACCAATAAAGTGCTTTAACAATTTAAAAAGTTTGACTCAAAATTTGAGCCATTTGAGCCATTTTTTGGCCACCATCGATTTTTATTCATTAAAATGGCTATTCCAAAAGTTGATAAAACGAGTTTTCTGCAAATAACTTTTAATGTGTTAGGAATTGCGATAGGATTGTAATTAGGAAAAATGTTTGTTTTTTAATTACACATGGAATGACATAAAAATATATAGGGGCTCCTATTTAAAATAAGAAAAATAAAGTGCTGTAAAGTTTTAAAATATGACACTACATTTTGGACACTCTGTATAATTAATATCAATCAAACTTGGTTAATGCGACTATTAGAATTTATTTAATAAGCACCTTGTATCAATTTATTAACGAGGCACTATTTTTGTTTTATTAATTTTTTAAACCAATGACGCAATACTGTTTTCTTTTGTTTTTATTTATTTTTGCTTAATTATTTTTATTACACCAATGACGTAAAACTGTTTTCTTTAGTTTTTAATTATTTTGTATCGAAAAATCAGATTTTCCAATTATTAAATCAATTAGATAAAAAAATTCCTTATACATATTAATAATTACTAAAGCTGACAAATCAAACTTCTTAGTTATTCTAAAACAAGATGAATATAAAGATAAAATTAATAAATTTAGGAATTAGATAAACTAATACCACTAAATAAAGACTCAACAACATCATTTCAATCAGAAATAATAAATCTACTGAAAGAAACAAAAATCATCTTATCAAATTTAGGCAAATTTCATATTATTAATAAGTTAATTAGTGCAGAAATAACTAAAATTTTAAAATCGAATCCATCAAAACAAACATCAGATTTTCCAATTATTAAATCAATTAGATAAAAAAAAACATTAAACAAATTAATAATTACTAAAGCTGACAAATCGAACTCCTTAGTTATTCTAAAACAAGATGAATATAAAGATTAAAAAAAAAATTTATAGAAAAATTTATTTATAGATAAATAAATTTTGAAATTTAGAAAAACTAATACCACTAAATTAAGACACAACAACATAATTTCAATCAGAAATAACAAATCTACTGCAAGAAACAAAAATCATCTTATCAAATTTAGACAAATTTCGAATTATTAATATGAATCCTCATACTCCTAAATTATATGGTTGAATCAAAACACATAAAATAGATCTTCCAATTAGACCAGTTGTTTCATATATCAATAGCCCATCCTGGAAATCAGCAGTTAAATTAAATATCTTATTTAAAAAGTATACAAATTGTATTTCAAAATGTTCAGTAAAAAAATCCGTTGATCCATCTAATATTTGAAAAGAGATCAAATCCCCAAAAAATTCAAATCTTGTATCTTTTGACGTTACAAATATGTTTTCGAATATTCCTACTAACGTATGCCTAAAAATCATTCAAAATTAGACAAACAAAATCTTAACATTATTACTAAATCAGTAATTTATAACGCATGTTTAAATCACATTTTCAATATGATAATAAATTTTATAAACAAGCAACAGGTCTAGCAATGGAATCGCCTTTAAGCCCACTTTTAGCAGATCTATTTATGTCCGAAATAGAAGACAAAATTTCTAAATTTGAATTTAGTAAATAACACATCATTCTGGTGTAGATATGTAGATGACGTTATTACATGTGTTAATGGTACATCACGTCAATTGGATTAATTTTTAATTATAATTAATAACATTCATCCAAAAATTAAATTTACAATTGAAAAAGAAGAAAATAATAAAATATTTTTTTTAGATTTAACATTAATACATAATAACAAAATATATTTTAATATACAGGGTGTCTCCTGAAAACGCCGCTGCCCATAACTCCTTTATTTATTGGCCGATTTCAAAAACACAAAAACACGATTAAATGGCTCCACATGTTCTACAAGGGGGCCTTAATTTTGTTTGTTTGCATAATCAACTTTCATTTCAGCGATAGTCAACTTTTTTTTAAATGGTTGTATATTTTCCTTTTTTTTTCTGGTAGAGGTTATTTTTCTGAATCCAAAGATATATAATAAGTTGGCTTTGTTGGAATATTCGTTCCAAGTTCTAGCTTCTACTACATCTCCTTTTTTTGTATTTCGTCCCCCCTTTCTATTCCTCATATTTCCTCTTTTCCTTCTTCTTCTTCTATTGCATTTGGCTCAATTTTTGTAAATTCTTCAAAGTATTTTTTCGCATTATTTTCGTTTCGTCTCTGATTATGTTTCATTTTTTGTCTTTTATGTTCATCATGGTAAGTTCATTCTTCTGTCTGAGCCACTTCATTATTTTATAGAATAGATGTTGGTTTTCCTGGAAGTTCTCATTCATCTTGTTTTCCGAAATTTACCCAGGATTTTTCCTTTTGCTTCTTGATCTTCTTCATAGTCTTCTTTCTTTTTTGTGCTTAGTTATTTTTGACACTTTACTTTTTTACCCTAAGTGTGCTTTTTATCTCCTCTTCCTTTACTTTCTTCCTTGCTTCTTGATATTCTTCATAGTCTTCTTTTTTTTTGGCGTAGATATTTTTGCCACTTTACTTTTTTACCTCTAATTGTGCTTTTTATCTCCTCGTTACAGAAAAAAAATACATAAAATGTTTAAATAGTTTTTCAAGTGTGGCGTGAAAAACAAAGCGAACACAATGTGGAAAACAATATGTAATATTTTATTAGAATATTTCAAAATATGCATCAGAAAATACAAACGTATCTACAAAAGTTGCTCAACCTGACAGCCATCTTGTTGAATAGTTTAATACACAACTGGCATCTTCTCGTTATTGCATAAGTTGTATTTAATATACAATTAGGAGGTATTTCTAGTGTTTTCCAGATTGTGTTTGCTTTGTTTTTCACGTCTGACTTGAAAAACTATTCAAATTTTTTTTTTGTCTGTAACGAATATTCCTTCAAAACCAACTTGTTATACATCTTTGGATTCAGAAAAATAATCTCTACCAGAAAAAAAAAGAAAATATATGTAACTGTTTGAAAAATAAAAGTTGACTATCCCTGAAATGAAAAAAATGAGAAAAATGAAATGAAATGAAAAAAAAAACAAAATTAAGGCCCTTTGTAGAACATGTGGAGCCATTTAATCTTGTTTTTGTTTTTTTTACATCGGCTAATAAATAAAGGAGTTATGGCCAGCGGCGTTTTTTAGGAGACACCCTGTATATAGAAAACCTACTAAGAACAATTCGATCATTCCATTTATTTCAAACCATCTAATTTCACATAAATTAGCAGGATATAAGTCCAATGATTCACAGAGTATTTTCAATAGAATTATCAGAAAATACTGTAACCATAGAACTAAAGAAAATTATATCAATTGGAAACATTAATAGTTTTCATCAAGTATTATTTCAAAGTTAATAAATAAAAAATATATAAATATGCATTTAACACATTTATCCAAAATTTCAAAATTTAAATAAACAATCATTTATTACATTAACGTATTTAGGAGAAATTAGTAATAAATTTGCAAACATTCTTAAAAAAAACAAAATCATCAAGTGGCGTTTGGAACCAATTTTAAATTATCAAAGATTTTATTTAATTGTAAAGATAAAATTAGCCAATAAGAGAAATCTCTCGAGTATATAAAATTTGTTGTTCAGAATAGGTGACAAATGATTTGTCACCTATTGACCATAGTCAATTTGACTATGACAAATAGGTAGAAGTTTCGAGAAGAGATATGGAGAAACTTCCGTGCTTTTAGATTAAATAAAAATAATAGTACTTTGGCAAATCATATATTAGAATCTAAACATTTATTTTCAAAAATTGAAAAGTCAGAAATTTTGCATAGCTGCACAAAGGGAAAGAAACTCAATTTATTGGAAGAGGCAGAAATATTTAGGCACAATATTGATCCTAAATGTGATCTACTCAATTATCGAAATAACTTAATTTGGTCTGAACTTTTCAATTTTTTTATCAAATTAATGATTACACCATTGCAATTTATCACATCTTAATAATTTGTCACTTGAAAATGTTTTTTTTATGTGTGTTTTTTCCTTCTTCATTTCACTTAATAGTTCTGTCAGTTTCTCGATTCTTTCTTCTCCTAGGTTCTTTACCATTTATGTTGTTATCTCATCTATTCCCGCTGCCTTTCCATTTTTCTTATTGCTTCTAATACGTCTTCTTTTTTGTATTTCGTCACCCTCTTCTAATTTTCATATTTCCTCTTTTCCTTCTTCTCCTAGGTTCTTTACCATTTCTGTTGTTATCTCGTCTATTCCCGCTGCCTTTCCATTTTTCTGATTGCTTCTAATACGTCTTCTTTTTTGTATTTCGTCATCCTCTTGTATTCCTCATATTTCCTCTTTTCCTTCTTCTTCTATTGCATTTGGCTCTATTTTTGTAAATTCTTCAAAGTATTTTTTCGCTTTTTCGTTTCGTCTCAGATTATGTTTCCTGTTTTGTCTCTTATGTTCATCATGGTATGTTCCCTTTTCTGTGCGAGCTGTGTCATTGTTCCATAGAATAGTTTTTGGTTTTCCTGGAAGTTCTTATTCATCTTCTTTTCCGAAATTTGCCCAGGATTTTTTCATATTTTTTCACATGGATTATTTCTATACCTCTTCCTTTACTTCCTTCCTGGCCTTTTGATATTTTTCATAGTCATTTTTATCTTCTCATTCCACCATTATGTCCTTTTTCCCACTTTATTTATAATTGTTTTCGTTTTGCAGCATATTTTGCTCCTGTAACAATGTAAAAAAAACCTATATAAAAGTTAATGTCTATTTAAGGTAAATTTCTTGAACCATTCCAAACTTTCGTTTTGCAGCATATTTTGCTCCGGTAACAATGTAAAAAAAAATCTATATAAAAGTTAAGGTCTATTTAAGGTATATTTCTTGAACCATTCGAAACTTGAGGGGGTAAAATAATCTTATTAATGTGCAATTGCACCAGCAAGTCAAAATGCTACATGTACGTATGTACATTGACTTGTACCACGTTTGCGTCATAATTTCCAGAAGAAACGTCTTCCGTTGTTTACAAACAAAGTTTGTATCGGAAACGGGAGATACAAATCCCAATTGTAGCGATATCTGCGACAGACTGTGATTCACTCGCATCCTGATAGGGTTTTCCTTTATTCGGCAATCAGCGATTCGCAGCAATCGTGCGCGTTTTGACCTTCCACAATCTTTCCGAAAAAAAAACAATCGCCACGCGAAGAAGGCAACGACGTCGGATTTTATCGGGCCCACGGAAAATTCGCAAACACCAACTTGCAATAATAGTCGCCTGTTTGCGTACGTCGACGCGTATAATAAATTATAATATTATTGTAAATTTATTGATGTAGTTGAAGAAGTTGTTTGCACCGCACCGTGAGGAATAAACACGGATTTTGGTCCTTGGGATTATGTTTATGATGCACGGTTTGCATACGTAGGGATTCAATTTCGACATTCTTTGCATGTTTTACTGATCTCCTCGTGTATTGAAATAAAATGGTTATTGCTTATAATATTAAGTAAGACTAATGCATGTCGCGAAATTAGAGTTCAAAGAAATAGCACATCTATTAATATTAATAGATGTGATAATAGATAATTAATGACAATTAATCATTTCTATTAAAAAAAAACAAGTTATAAAATTAATATTAAATTATCCTAAATTATTATTTACCTGATCAAAAATAGTATATTATACAACCAGTGTATAATGATGGCTATTAAGCACGTGAACAACGCTTACGGAGCGAGCCACCAGGCGAGTGGAGTGAATAGTTCGAGTGATTGATACACATTATACGCAAGTAGTATACTATACTTAGTCCACGATGATTTTTTATAGTACTTCAAAATACTCTTAACGTAAATCTAGACGATGTTGATGTATCGACGTTTTCAATTTAAAATCAATTTCGACGTCATCGATTAAATTTAATCAATTTAATTGATGACAAATTGCGGACTGCTCGATAAAATTTTTAAAAAACGAGCCACACGTTTGACAGATTAAGTTATGTAGACGATTGGCAATTAGCAATAGAAGTGTCATGGTGGCGTAGCCGTTTAAACCGGCGAACTGTATGCGATATATGGCTCGAGTACCTGGTTTAAATAAACGTAATGCGAAATTTAAATATACAAACTGTTAGCAATTGCTAGTATAGAAGTGTTTCGGTGGCGTAGCAGTCTAAACCGGTACACTGTATGCGATATATTGCTCTAGTACCTGGTTTAAATAACGTTTTTATTTAAATTCTTTTGAAATTACAAGTGCGAATTACATTTCAGTAGTGGATAATGATTATTAATCACTGCTGGTAGTGATAAATGGATCTGGTGTAATCAATACTATTAATGGATTATTAATTACTGGTGTTAATTAATGGATTTTATTATAATTGAGGAAACATAAGTATCCATGACTATCTCATAATACACTTATATTATGAGATAGTCGTGGGCAACAAAATTTTGCGGT
Organism: Othius punctulatus; assembly: GCA_951805005.1. Lineage (NCBI taxonomy): Eukaryota > Metazoa > Arthropoda > Insecta > Coleoptera > Staphylinidae > Othius > Othius punctulatus. The sequence goes on from OX638141.1 coordinate 9,857,592, forward strand.
AACTCACCAAAGTTGTCTACACAATCTAAACAACTTACAAAGCTTTATTACTTTAGGCGTTAATTAAAATAACTAAAACAAACTAAATCTTAGTTTCATTTTTTTTTTCATTCGTGTTTTGCTGATTTGTTGTAACTTTCGTGCAATTTTCAGAGAATATGAGGAATATTCTGAATTATTACTCACATTCGCAAAAAAGTAATGTAATAATTAGAATTGTTTTGCAAGTATTGCAAAAGAATTGTTAAAAGTTTAGTGCAATTTTATGAAAGTTTGAGGAACATTCTAAAACTATTAGTGCAGACGTTTTGAAAACATTGAAACAATTACATTTTCTGGCAAATTAAATAAGTACTTGATGTTTTTATAATTTTCTTGAATTTGAAAATTTGAGGAATATTCTGGAACTATTTGTGCAGACTTTTTTAAAACATTGAAACAATTGCATTTTCTGGCAATTTATAATTAATTGATATTTTTATAATTTTGTTGAATTTGGAAATATGAGGAATATTCCGGAACTATTTATGTAGACTTTTTGAAAACATTGAAACAATTGAATTTTCTGGCAATTTAAACAATTAATTGATGTTTTTATAATTTTGTTGAATTTGAAAATTTGAGGAATATACAGTGTAGACTTTTTGAAAACATTGAAACAATTTTCAGGCAAACTACAATAAAGATTGAAACCGGTCGCAAATAAAAATATAAAAGTTTTTTTAAACACATTAAGAAAGTGCAACAAATTCAACAAAATTATAATAACCTTCACCTTAATATGAGGATTAACCATAAAATTGATGTTTTGTTCGGAACCTTCTAATGCTTTTGATAGTTTGATAAAATTTTTGGACATTTTAACTTTCTTGATATTTTGTTTGAATTATTTGGATGTTGGAAATGTTCTCCATAAAACTTTATTTAAATTTTCTAGCTTGTTAGAGTGTTCGGCCTTAGAATGCCTGTATTAGTTTTAAATTTTACCTTGTAATTATTTTTATGTTTATGTAGAAATTCTGGACATTTCAACTTTTTTTGATATTTTGAATGATATTTTGGAAAGCTTCAATCGGCATAAAACTTTTTGGCAATTTCTCAAACCTTTATACAAACAATGGCATTTTCTGACAATTTGAATAATTGATGTTTTTATAAATTTGTTTCATTCGTTGTACTTCTTTAATGTTTTTAAAAAACTTTTATTTTATTATTTGCGACCGGTTTCAATCTTTATTGGTTTTCGGCAAAACACCAATAAAGATAGAAACTAGTCTCAAATAACAATATAAAAGTTTTTTTTAAACATTAAGGAAGTACAATAATACAATAACCTTCACCTTCATATGACGATCATCCATAAAAATTATGTTTTGTTCGGAACCTTCTAATGCTTTTGATAGTGTAATGAAAATTCTGCAAATTTTAACTTTCTTGATATTTTGTTTGCATCATAATTGGGGTTTGAAAATTTTCTCCACGAAACTTCATTGCCAATTATCCAGCTTTTCAGTCTTCGGCCTTAGAATGCCTTTTTTGCCCGGTTTGCCGGTTTTAAAATTTGCCTTGTAATATTTTTTATATTTTACCTTTTTCTTACATTTCTCATATTAAGGTTATGTCAATTCGATTTAAAAATTGTAATTCCTATATACAAAAAAAAATTATTTCCGACCGGTTTCGGTGTTTAGGCCATCACCAGGCAAAACTAAAATAAAATTTAATATAAATATTACATACTATTTTTTATAAAATGTATATTTTCCTAATAAATTTAATTTAAACAAACTAAAATTTTCAATCTCCTTAATTTACGTATTGTTACTTATTGTGTAACTTTATCGAAACTCATGTAATTTTATTGAAAATACCGAAAGTTGATCATATTTGTTTGTATATTTTGATCATTATTTCGATGATATTAACAAGATTGAAAAACTAGAAAATTTTAGTGAAGTTACCTAAAAAATTTACTAAAATTTTCTGGTTTTTCAGTCTTAGGTTTCAAAACGCCTGCATTTAGTTTTTGAACACCTTGTAATTCTTAGTTCTTACTTACTTACGTACTTACTTGCTTACTTACTTACGTTCTTACTTCTGATATTTAAATTGATGTTCTGGACTTTTTATTTAATGGCACATTTTAAAAAAATTCATAAAATATAAATACAACTTTTTGCTACTTTCCGAAATCTGTATGTAACATTTGTTTAATTTTATATTTTGATGTTACATATTAACTTTTAGTTTCTTCAGTTTCGCTGAACTTTCGTTAAGGGTATGTCTTTAGAATTTTTAGAAAGATTTCTAACATTGGCATCGGTATAGTTTTTAGTTAAAACTTTTTTTTTTGCGGTTTTTGTGTCATTAAGTATTTTAGATGTATTAGAATATTAATTGACTAAATTTTCGGAAAAATGCGCATATTTTCAGAAACTACTAGTAGACTTTAGACTGCTCTCGGACTTTCTACTTTTAAATTATGATCATTTTAATACATTTTCCGCAATTTAAATAATTTTTATTAGTAGATACTTAGTTCTAGGAATCTGGAATATCATAATTATGTTATTATGATAACATAATATCATGTTATTAATATTTATAATCACACAGTGTTTGTACAATTATTTGATGATTGATGATTTTTTGATTGATTGTACAATCACGTGTGATTATAAACCTAGTTCTGACATAGTAGTAGAACAAATTTACTAGAACTGTGTTTCTGAAATTGAATTCAAACTTATACCGTTTCAGTTCGTTTTGCCATTATATCATAAATTATCAAAACATAAAAACGAATCTGTTCATTTTATATTTTTATATATCTGTTCATTTGAATAAAAGTTCAAAACTTTTATGAGAAAACCAAAAGACCTGGTAATTAGAACACATTAACTTAGTTCTTCAAACTTTGATGCGAAAACCAAAAAACGTAGTAATTTGAAGACATTAGAATAAAAGTTCAAACTTTCATGAGAAAACAAAAAAAAACGTGGCGTGGAGGTAACTTTCAAAATAGTCTGGTCATCTCTATTATCATGGTTTTCAATATTGTCGAAATCGAAAATTGATCTGTGTACCAATATAATTAACTTGAACTGATGTCAAATAACTATAATATTTGGTACTAAATATTGTTTTTTTTTTGTTTGTTTTGTAATGATCTTCCTGGAAAAATCGTCATGATCGCCATGTCTAAAATTGGCCTTTGTCTCGTTCATCGAATTTAGAACATCATCTGAAATTTAGATGTCCTTGTCTATTTCTATATAATTAGTTTTTTTTTCTATATATTAGTTCCTAAAATCTAGAGAGATATGGTAGTACAAACGGATTATTTCAAATCTGAATCGTGGCGAATTAATAAACTGCTCATCAAGTAGTATACAGATTTGAACAATACTATTCCTAGAGATTAATTGTATAAATTATATTGTATAATTAAATTGAAACTATGTGTGGATACTATTATATTGTATAAGTTGATTTAGTGCGACACACTTGAGAGAAACCATTGCAAAAAAAATGCATCACAAGAGCTCATATTCTGCTTTATCGGCGCACTATTGTTAGGAATATAATTATGAATATTTAATTTAAAATGCAACGTCCGGGGAAAGGAAATCCTGTAATGCGTTCCTTTCTAGAGGCGATGGACGAACAAACGAGGATTTATGCCTTTGAGAGCGTGATGTACTGAGATTTACTGATCTGAGATGTTAATGTAATGTAAATAGCTTCGTACGATAGATGACTTCTGCAGGAGATGTTAATAATGAAACTCCATTGCAGCAGCGACAATGATTAAATCAATGAAATGGGCTTCGTGAAAATACCCACCAGCCATGAACTAAATGCTGCAAATGACTGCTTTCATTATCTGAATTTATATTACCAATCGTAGGGAAAATTTGGCTAATTTCCTTAGTGGAGCCAATCTTAACAAAAGTGGGTAATATTTGGTAAAAGCAACGAGACGGAGTGGAACTTATTTGTTATTGCAAAAGTAAGTAAGCACAAGTTCTATAACAAAAGCTGAAGAAGTAAGTAAGAGTAAGTTTTTTCTCTTCCGGGAGAGAAAACCGAGTTTTCTCTCCCTCAAATGAGATCGAAAAAAAAAATTTAACCTAACCCCCAAAAATAGTCAGTTTGTCCTTTTTTGGAAAAGAAAATGGGGTTTCGGGGATTTTTTCCCCCCAAAAACTCAGGCTTTTCTTACTTTTGCTATTACAAATAAGTTCCATCAGATCTCATTGTTTTACCAAAATTTTCCTACCTCACCTAAAATTTTCCCAGATTGACTCCACAACCTCATAAGTAGATAATATGACACATCAGACATATTCATCTGATTTTCCATCGGGTTCCAATTTATTCTAAACATTCATCAGACGCGTTTAAGATGCGCATTTCAAATGCGATAAAAAAAACTTGTTGTTTTCTCTGAGCGCGTTTATATTCAGCCAGCTTAACACAGTTCGCGATCTATTCTTGGCAACGTTGCTGTGGCATTTTTGTGGATGAATTTCGATATACATTAAAATGTGAAAAAATGTTACATTTCTAAACTCAATTATTGCCAATTTTTGATAGTTGTATATTTGCAGGTGCAGATAAAAATGTGCAAGTTAAGTCATTAGTTTGACAGTTTGAGTTGACAATTTTCTTGTTTTTGAGATATGCCATTGATTATTGGATCATTTGTGACAGTTAAAGTGGATAAGTTGTCAGTATTTGATGGTAGGAGTGGAAAATTTTATAATTCAGTTTAAAAGTTGACATTTTTTTATTTTTGAAGGGGAATACTTTAATTTTTGATAGTTGCAGTTACAAATTTGCAGGTGAAGTCATTAGTTTGACAGTTTGGGTTGGAAATTTTGCAGTTTTTGAGATATACAATTGCACATTTGATATTTTTGACAGTTAAAGTTGAAAAGTTATCAGTTCTTAATGGTAGGAGAGGAACATTTTTAGATTCAGTTTAAAAGTTGACATTTTTTTATTTTTAAAGTTGAATATTTTAATTTTTGATAGTTGCAGTTGAAAATTTTCAAGTGAAGTCATTAGTTTGACACTTTGAGTTGACAATTTTGCAGTTTTTGAGATATTCAATTGAACATATGATAATTTGTGACAGTTAAAGTTGATAAGTTGTCAGTTTTTGATAGTAGGAGTGGAAAATTTTCTAATTCACTAAAAGTTGACAATTTGTTATTTTTTAAGTTAACCATTTTAATTTTTGGTAGTTGCAATTAAAAATATACTGATGCACTTTTACATTTTACCCCTTTTGGCAATTGAAATTAAAATTTGCAAGATTTGACATTACTTGAAAATATGGCATTACATGAAATTGAAAGTTTGAAGAGTTTTGACAGTAGAAATGGCATATGGTGGTGCAGTTAAATAAATGACAGTTTTTGATACCTGTGGTAGATATTTGAATTTTTTACAGTTGCGGCTGAATATTTGCAGGTGCACTTGAATATATAAAAGTTTTTAGTTGTTGTAGTTGAAAATTTTAGTTTTTCACACTTACAATTAAGAATTTGCAGATGCACTTAACGGTCTGACGATTTCAATTCAAAATATGACAGATTTTGAGAATTGCAGTGTATAATTTTGACAGTTACAGTACAAAATTTGATAAGTTTTAACAGTTGAAAATTTGAAGGTTTTTGATAGTAGTAGTGGAAAATTTGCCGATGCAGTTAATAATTAACCGTTTTTGGTATTTGTAGCTGAATATTTTAATTTTTGACAATTTCAATTGAAAATATACGCATGCAGTTATACATTTTACGCGTTTTGGAAGTCGTCGTTGAAAATTTTATAAGGTTTAACAATTTGAGTTGTGACCTTGAGATTTTCACACCGAGAGTAGAAAATATTCAGATGCACTTAAAGATATGATAGTTTTTGATAGTTGTAGTTAAAAATTTGAATTTCGTGCAGACGTGCAGTTGAAAATTTGCAGGTGCAGTTAAAAATTTGCAAGTGAAGTCATTAGTTTGACAGTTTGAGTTGACAATTTTGTAGTTTTTGAGATATGCCATTGAATATTGGATAATTGGTGACAGTTAATGTTGATAAGTTTCAGTTTTTGATTGTAGGAGTGGAAAATTTTCTAATTCAGTTTAAAAGTTGCCAATTTTGTATTTTTGAAGTGAAATACTTTAATTTTAGATAGTTGCAGTTAAAAATATCCAGGTAAAGTCATTAGTTTGATAGTTTGGGTTGAAAATTTTGCAGTTTTTGAGTTATGCAATTGTACATTTGATAATTTGTGACAGTTAACGTTGAATAGTTATCAGTTTTTGATGGTAGGAGTGGAAAATTTTCTGATTCAGTTTAAAAGTTGACAATCTTGTATTTTTTAAGTGAAATACTTTAATTTTTGATAGTTGCAATTAAAAATATACAGATGCACTTTTACATTTTACCCCTTTTGGCAATTGAAGTTAAAAATTTGCAAGATTTGACATTACTTGAAAATATGGCATTACATAAAATTGAAAGTTTAAAGAGTTTAAAGATGCAGTTAACAGTCTGGCGATTTCAATTCAAAATATGACAGATTTTGAGAATTGCACTTTAAAATTTTGACAGTTACAGTACAAAATTTGATAAGTTTTAACAGTTGAAGTTGAAAATTTGAAGGTTTTTGATAGTAGTAGTGGAAAATTTGCCGATGCAGTTAATAATTAACAGTTTTTGGTATTTGTAGCTGAATATTTAAATTTTTGACAATTTCAATTGAAAATGTACACATGCGGTTTTGGAAGTCGTCGTTGAAAATTTTATAAGGTTTGACAATTGGAGTTGAGAATTTGAGATTTTCACACCGAGAGTAGAAAATATCCAGATGCACTTAAAGATATGATAGTTTTTGATAGTTGTAGTTAAAAATTTGAATTTCAGAGACGTGCAGTTGAAAATTTGCAGGTAAAGTTAAAAATTTGCAAGTGAAGTCTTTAGTTTGACAGTTTGAGTTGACAATTTTGTAGTTTTTGAGATATGCCTTTGAATATTGGATAATTTGTGATAGTTAGAGTTGATACGTTGTCAGTTTTTGATTGTAGAAGTGGAAAATTTTCTAATTCAGTTTAAAAGTTGACATTTTTTTTTATTTTTGAAGTGGAATACTTTAATTTTTGATAGTTTCAGTTAAAAATTTCCAGGTGAAGTCATTAGTTTGACAGTTTGAGTTGACAATTATGCAATTTTTGAGATATACAATTGAACATTTGATAATTTGTGACAGTTTAAGTTAAAAAGTTGGCAGTTTTTGATGGCACGAGTGGAACGTTTTCTGATTCTGAGTAGAAAATATTCAGATGCACTTAAAGATATGATAGTTTTTGATAGTTGTAGTTGAAAATTTGAATTTCAGAGATCTGCAGATGAAAATTTGCAGGTGCAGTTAAAAATTTGCAAGTGAAGTCATTAGTTTGACAGTTTGGGTTGAAAATTTTGCAGTTTTTGAGATATACATTTGAACATTTGATAATTTGTGACAGTTAAAGTTGAAAAGTTATCAGTTTTTGATGGTAGGAGTGGAAAATTTTCTGATTCAGTTTAAAAGTTGTCAATTTTTTATTTTTGAAGTGGAATACTTTAATTTTTGATAGTTGCAGTTCAAAATTTGCAGGTGAAGTCAGTAGTTTGACAGTTTGAGTTGACAATTTTGCAGTTTTTGAGATACACAATTGAACATTTGATAATTTGTGATAGTTGAAGTTGAAAAGTTGGCAGTTTTTGATGGCACGAGTGGAACGTTTTCTGATTCAGTTTACAAGTTGACAATTTTTGATAGTTGCAATTGAAAATATACAGATGCAGTTAAAAAAATTTAGGTGATGTCATTAGTTTGACAGTTTGGGTTCAAAATTTTGCAGTTTTTGAGATATACAATTTAACGTTTGATAATTTGTGACAGTTGAAGATGAAAAGTTGGCAGTTTTTGATGGCACGAGTGGAACGTTTTCTGATTCAGTTTAAAAGTTGACAATTTTTGATAGTTGCAATTGAATATATACAGATGCAGTTATACATTTTACTCAGCAATGTTGCCTCAAATGGTGTATTTATTGAGTACAGAATTTATTTTCTATATTTATTTTAGATATATGAATTAGGCAATGTTAGAAATCTGACGTTTATTTTTTTTTTCACTGTCAGATTATTTTTGTTGGTGTTCATGTGTAAAACTTAATAAAATGAAACCACAGCCTTCTTAGTTAAAAATATATATGGAACAGAGAACTATACATCCACGACCTTTTTGCAACCGAGGCTGGGTTTTCTTTTGGTCATGTTGGACAAACTGATTCAGTGATGCAACGGAAGTTAATTATTTTTTGTGTCGATGCCTATTAGACAATTGTTTCCTACCACAATATCAGATTTTTTTTTTAAATTCATCTTTCATCTCTAATAATTTAAACTTTACATCTGGCAATAATGTTATTTAAAATTATAACCTCAAAGTGAAATCAAGTAGAAATTATTATTATTATTATTATTATTATTATTATTATTACGATTACAGGTTTACAATATGATAATTACAGGTTAATCAGCGATCTGCGATTTTAATTAGCAGTCTAATCAACGCATGAATAATTACAGGTCGAAATGATGCTATAAACCACAGCACTTACATCAATTACAACAATAGGGGCCGTCGGACAATAGCGCGCCGCCGCCCCCCAACTCGATTAAAAGTTGTCGTAGCTTTATCCTAACTACTATAATGTTACATTATAACCCTTAGGGTGTATAAAGTGATATTTATGCCTTCGCACGAAGCATGTAAAGTGACTTTTTAAGACCGGTTCGATCGTTATTTAATTATGTGTTCCTATTATGTAGCTTAAACGACAATGTAATACTCACTGAAGTCTGGCATAAATTATTATTATTATTATTAAAAATTTTGGCTTAGGACTATATTATTTTCTGAATATCATTATTTAACCGTACATACTCAAATGTTATTAAAATAACACAATATAAATTTTATAATTATAAAATGCATGGCACAATTAAATCAAACTTTTAAGTAGAGGCGGAAGCCGCACAGGTCGATAGCCTAGTTAATATAGGTTTACTAAACCTTTTAAATAAATTTCTACGTACGTAGTGTAAATCTAAATTGCCTTCGGAAATAAATTCATCGCTTGTGGCGGTTTGCTGTTATTAATATAATACTGAACATTTTACTACTACTTACTATAACACGGAATCATTAATAATATCCTACAACGTAAACACTTACATAACCTAATTACGCACTTTCTACGTTGTTTTTATTCATATGAAACGCTCACGAGCGAATAACAAAAGTATTTATGTGGATTGTTTACGAGTTTATTAATTAGCTGTATGCATAATTACAAACGCTTTTTTTATCATTACTCGTGGAATATTATATGTGTATTAAATTCGTATCGAGTTGTTTGCATGCGTGGGTGTCATTGGTGGGATAGCACACGTCGTGAATGGAAATTTGTACTGCGGTATTGATAAACATGCGCGAATGAAAATAACAATTACTGAAGCCAGGTTTGTAAATATCAGAACGTAAGTTTACTACGTTTATTTATAGCAACTTTCATAACTCGCATTTTGTTGCTTTTCTACGCAATTGCGGGTAATAAACTTGGCAGTCCATTAATTGTTGAATAATGGATGTATAATTGTTATCACCTTCTCTTTGTAATTTCCATTTCATAGCATATTGGATGCGATTTTTTAATCTGCGTATAATTACACGAACGACATATTTATAAATATAAACTTCGTGTGATTGGTAATTATTGTTTATTACAATTTAATAGCAATGGCAGTTGGACCATGAGATTAGTAATTTGCTTCGCTCTTTGATATTTAATACGCATGATTGAAAATAGCGTCGACCACTTTTTGCCACAAAAACTGCAATATAGTATATCTCACGAACGGAAAAGCCATAAAAAGGGATAAGAACAGACATTTCATGCGTCTGCTCGGGGCAATATCAGTAGGACCAATCGATTTGCCCTTCAGTTGGTACCTCGTATTGTCGAGACCCTTTCGATTGCTTGATTTGAATACGCATTGAACCTTCCGATTGGCCTGTTTCCGATTGGTTCAATTGCTATTTTCCTACGCAACGCGAACAAATCGTAAACTATAAGTAATGCGCCCTGCCGTATCGGCGCTCTGCGTCTGACACCAGAGTTGAAAAGAGAGAAAAGGTAGAACCTTATTATAACCTTACTGGGAGTAAAACAGGCCGACTATTGGTGCGAGCGAGGTAGATATATAAATGAAATGGTTCTAACGCTTTTAACACTTTGCAAGTTCGTGAGATATACTATACTTTACATATTGGTAATAATCGCACATTTTAATAAATACAGTGATCTGCATAAAACCAATTACTCGCTAATAGAGCTATTAGCATTGCTGCTGATGTTTATTCTCCAGCGCGTATCAATATAGGTGTTCCTCAAGGTTCTATACTCTCTTTCTGCGTATATCAAAGATCTACCGCAAACTACTTTCACTGCTGCACCAAAGAAGGTACTATACACCGCGTTAACCATCGTCTGCCGGATGCATATGACTGAACAATTGGAAGCTTAAAGCGTCACCAAAGAAAACGATCAAAATCGTCGCGCAATAGAATACCGTCGATTCTCACCAAATTTGGTATAATTTTTGTTGGTAGGTACGCATGAAATATAACTGTACACGGAAAAGGTTGTTACGTGCAATGTGTGGTTGTAATTATTGTCTCTATTTCAAGCAAAATGTGAGATTGTAATGTAGGTATAATATTAATTTATTAATTAATTTGGCAGCATTATTAGTATACTCTCCATTCACGATGTTTTTGCGTCAGGGGAATCTTTGAATATCTAGTAATTTTGTTGGTAGTGTTTCGGAAATACGCTCAAAAAATACCGTCGATTTTCACCAAATTTGGAATCAATTTTGTTTGTAGGTACGCATTAAATATAACTATACAAGGAAAAGGTTGTTATGTGCAATGTGTGGTTGTAATTATTGTCACTATTGCAAGCAAAATGTGAGATTTTAAAGTAGGTATAATATTTATTTGTTAATTCATTGGCAGCACTATTAGTATACTCTCTATTCACGATGTTTTTGCGTCAGGGGAGTCTATGAATATCTAGTAATTTTGTTGGTAATGTTTCGGAAATAACTGAATTCCCCAATGGAACTTGTCAACTTTTTTTAGGTTAAGTTGATTAAGTCTACTACTTATCCACTTGCAATGCAAATAAAATTACATAAAATGCACTTTGTTCCTCTATGAACCTTTTTTTTCCGTGTATTAACTCCACAAAGTTATGCATTTATCGAATTTTTACTGTACTTACATACGTTACTTGTAACTTTACGTTACATGTTCACTGCTAAAACACATGTATCCATGAATAGAATATAATAGAAGAGAATAGAATAGAGTTTATTAGTGTCATTACATTCTAGATATTTACATAGGTCAAAATACAATACAATACATGCAATTTTAAGTATAATAGTTGCAAGTCTACAATTCTACATTTTTCACTAGGCGTTTGCAAGTTGCAATGCAAATAGAATTACATAAAATGCACTTTGCTCCTCTATGAACCTTTATTTTCCGTGTATTAACTCCACAAAGTTACAATTTTACGTACCTATAAAGCTTTTTTTATTACTAGAAAAATATCGAATTATTGAATTAATTGAATTACAAAAATAAGTCATATCATATTAATGATCACATATCATAATTTATCATTGCATCAAATCATATATGACATGATTTTAAAATTTGTGCTTGTTCAAAAATCTTAAATTATTTAGAATGAACCTTTGATGAATGAACTCTATGAACCTTTTTTTTTCCCGTGTATTAACTCCACAAAGTTAAAATTTTACTTACCTATTAAGCTTTTTTTTTATTTCTAGAAAAATATCGAATTATTGAATTGAATTGAATTACAAAAATAAGTCATATCACATCAATGATCACATATCATAATATATCATATAATCAAATCATATATGACATGATTTTAAAATTTGTGCTTGTTCGAAAATCTTAAATTGTTTATCATTCAATGTTATTATCTTTTTTAATAGTTAACTACCATACAATATATGTTTTAACGTTCGATGTTATCATCTTTTTTAATAGTTCACTACCATACAATATATGTTTTAACATTCGATGTTATCATCTTTTTTAATAGTTCACTACCATACAATATATGTTTTAACATAATTTTTCTCTTTGTTTCAGGTGAGTGGCTAAAACATGACAAGAATTATAATTACTATGAACGGTAAGTCACATGTAATAAAACGTACGCATTTATATGAAGTGCTCGAAATAATCTACGAAAAAGATATTGTCTGATTCGATTTTTTATAAAATTATTCATTGGCTCAAGTGATATCACATTACATTGTTTTACAATAAATTCACATTTAATTACACAAGTAAATAAGTTGATTGTTGATTTCTGCGCATTTGTTTACTCTTATATTTTTTCGTTTAAAATAATTGTGGAAGCAGGAAAATTAACAAATGTCAATTTACATGTTAAATTGCTATGTACACAAAACCAACAATAACATAACATTATAACTACAAGTGCAATGAGGAGTAAATTAGGAAAGAGTTGTAATTTTAAGAGCTTATGCAAGATATTCTTTGGTTTTTTGAAAAAAGACCACAGTTTTTCAGTTATAATACTCTTTTTTTTTTTAATGTCAGTCATAGTTGGCTTAGACATTTTTGAAAATTACATTTTTTTCTCTTTATAACGATACAAGGTTTACTATACTTGCTTTGATAAATAAAGGCAATCTTCGAAAATTAACTTTCTGACAATTATTACTTACTTTGCCAAATAAACACGATACAGGACTATTTGTATTATTGAGAGTAGCTAAAATAGAGTTTGCCATGGAAAACTTTTTTTTTCCTGTTACTGCGAGAAATCTACTCTTTTTTCTATTCAAATGATACTAATTTATTGATTATTATTAAGAGTAGCTAAAATAGGTTTGCCATGGAAAACTTTTTTTTTTCCTCTTACTACGAGAAATCTACAAATATTTCTATTCAAATTATACTAAATTCTATTCAAATTATAGACCAAAAATTCCTACATCTCATTTATTTATGAAAGAAAGTATGGCAAACCTTGTATCGTTATAAACAGAAAAAATGCCCTTTTTAATAATATCAAACCCAAACATGACTGCCATGTTAAAAAAAAATAAGTTTGTGTTATCTCAACATTCTAACTCAAAAATATAAACAAAATATTAACTCAAAATCGATGTTTTTTTTTTTTTTTTTTTCATAAAACAAAAGCTTATCTTGTATAGGGTCTTAAAATGACGACTCTTTCCTCATTTATCATAGTTGGCTTAAACATTTTTAAAAATAACAAATTTTTCTCTTTATGACGATACAGGTTTGCTATACTTACTTTGATAAATAAAGGCAATCTTCAAAAATTAATTTTCTGAAAATTATTACTGACTTTGACAAATAAACACGATACAGGATTATTTGTATTATTGGGAGTAGCTAAAATAGAGTTTGCCATGGAAAACTTTTTTTTCCTCTTACTACGAGAAATTTACAATTTTTTCTATTCAAATTATACTACATTCTATTCAAATTATACAACGAAAATTCCTGCATCTCATTTATTTATGAAAGAAAGTATAGCAAATTTTGTATTGTTATAACAGAAAAAAATGTTCCTTTCTTAATTTTTTTTTTTTTCTCAAAAAAACTCTTTCCTCATTTAACCAAATCTCTATGTTTTATGGGTTTCGAGATCCCAGTGCTTAAAATGAAAAGAAACTCATCCTGTATAAAATTCTTATTAATTTATACATTGATTTAACATTGTATCGTTATAAACAGAAAAAAATGTCCTTTTTAATAATGTCAAAGCCAAATATGATTTTATTTTTAATTTTCAAAGCCATTTTAAAATAATTAAGTTTGTATTATTCCAAAATACTAACTTAAAAATATTAACAACATATAAACTCAAAATCAATGTTTTTTTTCCATAAAACAAAAGCTTATCTTGCATAAGGTTTAAAAATGACAACTCTTTCCTCATTTAACCGAATCTCTATGTTATGTTGAGATCCCAATGCTTAAAATGAAAAAGAAACCACCCTGTATAAAATTCTTATTAATTTATACTTTGATTCAACATACTCAATATTATCAATTTTTAATCAATCCCAATGCTTAAAATGAAAAATAAACTCACCCTGTATAAAATTCTTATTAATTTATACTTTGATTTAACATTGTATCGTTATAATCAGAAAAAATGTCCTTTTTAATAATGTCAAAGCCAAATATGATTGCCATTTTAAAATAATTAAGTTTGTATTATCTCAAAATACTAACTCAAAAATATTAACAAAATATAAACTCAAAACCTATGTTTTTTTTTTCTTAAAACAAAAGCTTATCTTGCATAAGGTCTTAAAATGACAACTCTTTCCTCATTTAACCGAATCTCCATGTTTTATGGTTTTCGAGATCCCAATGCTTAAAATGTAAAAGAAACTCACCATGTATAAAATTCTTATTAATTTATACTTTGATTTAACATACTCAATATTATCAATTTTTAATCAATCGCCCCAATGCTTATAATGAAAAAGAACCTCACCCTTATAATATTTTTATTTATTTATACTTTGATTTAACATACTCAATATTATCAATTTTATTCAATCGTTATTTTCGTATCGAATTCTTCAGTTATGTATCAGCTCTGTTTAAAGTAGAAAAATAATTGGGAGGATTACGACAATCTGCAGAAGTTTGAAATTTATTTGAAACTTTACTTTGTCTTCTGTAAAAAACATCGTTATTACATCTTTTACTTGTATTATTGCATAAAGTCTTAAAATGACAACTCTTTCCTCATTTAACCGAATCTCTATGTTTTATGGTTTTCGAGATCCCAATGCTTAAATTGAAAAAAAAACTAACCCTGTATAATATTCTTATTAATTTATACTTTGATTTAACATACTCAATATTATCAATTTTTAATCAATCCCCCCAATGCTTATAATGAAAAAGAACCTCACCCTTATAATATTCTTATTAATTTATACTTTGATTTAACATACTGAATATTATCAATTTTATTCAATCGTTATTTTCGTATCGAATTTCTCAGTTATGTATCTGCTCTGTTTAAAGTAGAAAAATAATTGGGAGGATTACGACAATCTGCAAAAGTTTAAAAATTATTTTTAACTGTACTTTGTCTCCTGTAAAAAGCATTGTTATTACATCTTTTACTTGTATTATTGCATAGGGTCTTAAAATGGCAACTCTTTCCTCATTTAACCGAATCTCTATGTTTTATGGTTTTCCAGATCCCAATGCTTAAAAAGAAAAAGAAACTCACCCTGTATAAAATTCTTATTAATTTATACTTTGATTTAACATACTCAATATTGTCAATTTTTAATCAATCCCCCCAATGCTTATAATGAAAAAGAACCTCACCCTTATAATATTTTTATTTATTTATACTTTGATTTATCATACTCAATATTATCAATTTTATTCAATCGTTATTTTCGTATCGAATTCCTCAGTTATGTATTAGCTCTGTTTAAAGTAGAAAAATAATTCGGAGGATTACGCAATCTGCAGAAGTTTGAAAATTATTTGAAACTATACTTTGTTCTCCTGTAAAAAGCATTGTTATTACATCTTTTACTTGTATTATTGCATAGGGTCTTAAAATGGCAACTCTTTCCTCATTTAACCGAATCTCTATGTTTTATGGTTTTCGAGATCCCAATGCTTAAAATGTAAAAGAAACTCACCATGTATAAAATTCTTATTAATTTATACTTTGATTTAACATACTCAATATTATCAATTTTTAATCAATCCCCCCAATGCTTATAATGAAAAAGAACCTCACCCTTATAATATTTTTATTTATTTATACTTTGATTTAACATACTCAATATTATCAATTTTATTCAATCGTTATTTTCGTATCGAATTCCTCAGTTATGTATTTTCTCTGTTTAATGTAGAAAAATAATTGGGAGGATTACGACAATCTGTAGAAGTTTTTTCTGAAAATTTATTTGAAACTGTACTTTGTCTCCTGTAAAAAGCATCGTTATTACATATTTTACTTGTATTATTTTTAAGATTCCTGTGCTCCGGTAATA
The DNA here is from genome assembly GCA_951805005.1 of Othius punctulatus. Taxonomy (NCBI): domain Eukaryota; kingdom Metazoa; phylum Arthropoda; class Insecta; order Coleoptera; family Staphylinidae; genus Othius; species Othius punctulatus. The sequence continues at coordinate 9,873,861 of OX638141.1, forward strand.
AGTTATTAAAATGTTCCAATTTCTTTCAATATCGTCTTTATGTAAGACGATAAAACTCTTAAGGGATCTACGGAATCAATTATCTTGCTTTGTATGTTCGTAGAGACAACAAAAGCTCATAAGTACATCATTATGAAGAGTAATATTACATAAAACTACAGTATAAATTGAATGTAGAATTATGTTGCATATTTCATGAGTCCAGCTCAGAAAATTTATCAGGGCCTACTTCGATTCCTCCTTTTTTATATAGTCCAGTGCTCCCCAAACTTTTTGGCACAAGGGCCACATATGCATTTTGCAAATTTTGAGTGACCTAATCCTCTACCTATCTATGTACCTATATCTATCTATGTAGATATTTTAATATGTACGTGTAGATGCAGGTAAAACTACACGTATATATTAATATATCTACACCTAGAATCTCTGAACTATAAGATAAATTTTAAGAAATTTCAGTGACTGACAACTAAAGCACGGATAAATATGCACGAAAAAAGACGAAAATATGCGCATATACAGGGTGTTAATACTAAGTTGTAACACCTGAAAATGGCAATTAGAACTCATTGGAACAAACAACTTTTCTTAGTTCAAATTTTTGAATTGGAGCCCAAGTTCATAGTTATTGGCGTTCTTTTGTTTTTCGAAAAATCGTCATTACTCCCTTATTTTAAGGAATATGTAAAAAATGCAAACACGTTCAATATGCGCTTTCGGTTTTCTAAAACATTTGTATTTACAATTATTTTCTATTTTATCAAATAAGAAAATGGCGACCGATCAAAAATTTCTAAGCAAGATATTTTGAAAACCAATCGATCGATTTTTGAGAATAAAACGTTTATAAAATCCTTGAACTATCTTATAACATTTGTCTGTTTTGATAATTATGCATTTTTATACACAAATTATGCTAAATACGCACACAAATGATAAACGTGACAGAAACTTTTCAAGATGAAGCAGAAATTTCTGAAGGACAAGATCATAAAGTATTTAAATTTGAACGTACAAACTAGAAAACACGTGCCTCAACTTCTTTAATGGCCTAACTTAAAGTTAGCTTACTTTGTTTTAAACGATTGTATCAGTTTGTTAAAATTTATCTTGTAATTCATTTTGAATAATAACTCTTTTGCACAGATCGAAAAAAATGTTTCAGACAAATGTTATAGTATAGCTAAAGGATTTCATAAATGTTTTATTTTCAAAAATCAATCGAGTGATTTTCAAAATATCTTGTTTTGAAATTTTTGTTCGGTCGTCATTTTGTTATGTGATAAAATAGAAAATAATTGTAAATACAAATATTGTATTACAAATATTTATAAATTTGCGATGTAACGTCCGCAGCTATCCGACGTTTCGTCGACAATGAAGTATATATAACTATTTCCAGTAATTGTTCTTATAGTAAGCATTTTTCTGTGTACAATTCCTCTACATATTTTTTCCTTAAATAGCTCTCGTCTGGTATTTCAATTTAACAATATTTTTGCAAGAACGTCTTCAAATTTGACTTATTCAGTTTGCTAAACGGAATATTGGCAGATATTAGAGCATTACATAATTCAAAATTAAAAGCGCCCTTCTCTTTCATTTTCGAGCTTGAACTTAAGCTTTCATGTAGCGTTTGTTGTTTTTTTGATGTTTGGGTTTGGGGAACTTATGCTTGTGGTCAAATTACTTCAAGCCTCTCGACAGGAGAGTTAAATCCAAAACTATTGATTATAAGTTGTAGTGTAATCCACTACGCCAGAGCTAAACGGAGGGTCTAAATCTGCCATTATTTAGGTATGTGGTTCCGTGCTTATTATTGCTATGAAATCGATTTGTTTTGCTTTTAATTTTTAAATCCTCACTTTACAAGTGCACAGCTCAACTTTCGATGATGCTAAATATTCTGTCATGTCACCAATTAGGACTACTCGTAAGAGGTCTTGGTTCATTCCGAAAACCACATCATCGCAATACGTGTGCATGTCTGAATATACTTGGGACGGTCTAAAATAAAATCGAGAGTTCCCGAACTGCGCACTACGGAATAAAAATCGCACTTATTGGTAATGCAGCGGCCCAAATCAAGTTCTGTCCGGAATTGAGGGGCATCCTGTAGTTTTCCACGGCTGGCCGACTGCCGCGAGTTTCGGTCGAATCCCCTTCTCAAGGTCAAAAGTCAACAAATCGCGAGGCCAAGGTCAACTTTCGGACGCCGGTCCTGGCAAATGCATGAGCGAGAGGCGGCTAGAAAGAGGCGCCTCCGCGTGACGCCATGCGATTTTTTTTTATTCATCACGCTGCCTCACCGCCCCCGCAATACGCACATCGATTAAGTGGTAGCCGCCAACCGCTGCGTGACTGCCGTCGACTTTCAGTTTTAAAATTTGCATTGTTACGGCGTTAATAGCGATGTATCAGCTGACCAATGACTAACGTTACATAAATATTGTAATTCAAGTTAATATGCATGCCTGTAATAAATAACGGAAATATTCAACTATTCATCATGCAATGCGAGAAATTAATTGCGCGATTTTAACAAATTCAATTACACTAATAGGAGCATTGAAGCATTATAGGCGATGATTCATTAAAAAAATAATTAAAATACCTAAAGTGGGCGAAAGTACTCCTCAACAATTAGACGGGGCAAAATCCTCTTTGTCTGTATTTTATTTAACCTTGCTTAATTTAACAACAATTTAATGCAAATCAAATGTTTTTACACAAATACACAACCACACAGTTGGTGGACTCTTCAGTTCCGGCCCTTATAGGGATTTTATCCTTCCCGTGAATATTTTCTTATTCAGGTCTGTTTAAAAAATAGTTCCACTAGAAAACAATTTGTGTTTTATATTGTATATTAAAAAACAACTATAATTATTTATAGTAAATTACTAAAAAAATACTCATTTAAAAATCTGTATAGATACAATAAACACGAAACAATTATAATCATTTATAATTATTGATTAAAAAACACTCATTTGAAAACACAGGTATGTGCAGTTTTAAAACTTTGAAAGTTTTTCCAATTTTTATCTAGACAAAATAAAATATATGATTGTTCCAATATCTGTAGCATCTTTTCTTGAAATAGAAATTAAGTCTACAAAGTTTTCAGGATAATCTCCAGTAGGAATGTTATATAGTATCTATATAGTAATACTATATTACTATATAGTCGATGTATCCACATTGTAGTACTATCTAAAACTATATAAATTCTTAGTTGATTAGATCCTCTTAGTTGATTAGATAATAGTTTTTTTATAGATAGAAAATTATATATAAAATACCAGTAAGTACTTATTAAAGCCATCTTAAATATATATATATATATATAATATATATATATATATATATATATATATAATATATATATATATATAATATATATAATATATATATATATATATATATATATATATATATATATATATATATATATATATAACTGGTAAATATGGATAAAACCTTAAACTTAATTTAAATTATTATTGGACGTACAAGACAATCCCAAATTTGGTCAGTAAATATTTGGGATTTACATACTTACCAGTTATATATATATATATATATATATATATATATATATATATATATATATATATATATATATATATATAAGGTTGTTTTAATAAATACTTACTGGTATTTTATTATATGTTTATATAATGTTATATTATATGTATTTTTAATGTGTTATCTAAAAAGTTTGTTTTATCTTTAGTCTTTGAAAAACGTATTTGTCAACCAAACACACAATCAAAACACAATTATTTAACGTTAAAGTGAATTATTTATATTGCTTGGCAAAGTTCAGATTAAATTTCTGCATAATCCAGAGATGAGGAATCTGGAAATTTGCCAAACACATTGTTAAATCACTAAAATATGTTTGATTAATTATTACTTAATCCCATGTGTGTTTAGTTCTGAATAGTTTTTTGATGTTTTTCTTTATTCAGATCTATTCCAGAGTTTATATTTCCGCATTTCCAACTTTGAAGTCTTCTGAATTCAATTGTATCTCGGACAATTTATCGAATTGTTAAACTTAGAGCTGAATTCCAGAAGTCAAATTTCAAAGTGTCTGTTTTTCTAATCGTCCAAGAAAATATTATAGTTTACAATCAAAATTTTCTAAGCGTTTTTGTTGTTAACTTTTTAAATGGATTTGTTCCGTAAATTCATAAAATTTTAATTTGCAAGTTTCAAATAATCAAATGTTTACTTGAATAATTTCGAATTTAGATTAAAAAAATTGAAATATCATAAGGATGATTTTTGAAAATTATTGATAAAATCGAATTTCGGGATGATTGAATTCATAAACATCTTGTTTCTATTTTTGTCATTTTTGAACATTTCGTATCCGACTTTAATAAGATACGATTATTTTGCCATCAAATTGTCCAATCCACGAAGAAACTATTTAAGTATTCGGATTATGGTTACAATGTTTCTAATTTCTAAATGTGCCCTCATTTTTAATGTTTTTTTTTTGTCATTTTTGAACATTTCCTTTCCGAATTTAATAATATACTATTTTTTATACTATCAAATTGTCAAATCCACGCAGAAATGATTTCAGTTTGCGGATTCAGGTTAGAATTTTTAGAAATTCCAAATGTGCCCTCATTTTCAACTTTTTGAAAGAAAACGTTTGGATTTTATTAATTAATACTCGTAAGTTTTTAACTCTAGAACTTATTGGGTGTTGAGGTTGGGTCTTAAGGTTTGATTAAAAAACACCAAAAGTATGTGCAGTTGATTTTGATTGAATTTTGATTTTTTAAACTTTAAGGCTTTTGCAATTTTTACCTAAACAAAATAAAATATTTGAATGTTCCAATATCTTTAGCACATTTTCTTGAAATAGATATGATATCTAGATAGTTTTCAGTTAATCCTCCTCTTAGTTGATTAGACAATAGTATTTTTATAGATAGAAAATTATATATTTACTGACCATTTTTTTGGATTGTTTTGGACGACCAATAATAATTTAATTTATACCGAAATTAAAAAAAAAAATGTAACAAGAAATGTGTAACATCTGAATCATTTATATTGCTTCGGGCGAAGTTCAGATTAAATTTATGCATTATCTAGAGATGAACAATCTAAAAACTTGAAAAAAAATTACATTTTTATCATGCAAATGATAAAAAAAATATATATGTTTGATTCATTATTATTTAGCCCCACGTTTAATGTTTGTGTTTTGTGTTAGGTGTTTATTTTTGAATACTTTATTGATGTTTTTTTTATTCATATCTATTCCAGAGTTTATATTTCCGCATTTCTAACTTTCAAGACTTCTGAATTCAAATGTATCTTGGACAATTTATTGAATTGTGAAACTTAGAGGTCAATTCCAGAAATCAAATTTCTCAAATTCCAAGGTGTCAGTTTTTCTAGTCGTCAAAGAAAATATTTTAGTGTACAATCAAAATTTTGTAAGCGTTTTTGTTATTAAGTTTTCAAATGGATTTTTCCCTAAATTAATAAAATTTCAATTTGCAAGTTTCAAATTATCAAATGTTTATTTCAGGTTTTCATATTTTCAAATTTAGATTTTTCATTTTTAACTTTTTTGAATCGAAACGTTTTGATTTTATTAATTAATTCTCGTAAGTTTTCAAGTCTAGAACTTACTGGGGTTTACGGTTGTTTTTTTTTTTTTTTTTGGGTTTTTATATTTAAATTTTTATTTTTTTCGTTATAGAATACAAATTCTTTGATTAAAAATATCTAAGTTAGGAAATTTAGAATATTTTAGTTTTGTAATTTCCAAATTAAAATCTTAGAATGTAACATTTTTTTGTATTTCAACGAATGTTTAATGAATGAAATTGTTTCCATTCGAAATTTCAAAGCAGTGAAATTTAGAGCTCAATTCCAGAAGTCAAATTTCTTAAATTCCAAAGTGTCAGAATTCAAATTTATCTTTGACAATTTATTAAATTTTGGGTATTTTTTTAAATCTAGAACTCATGGGGTCTTAATGTTGGTATTTTTGGGTTATTACGCTGAGAATTTTAAAATTTATTCGTTCTAGAATATATTCTCCTAATAAATTAGGAGAATTTGAATATTTCAGTTTTGTAGTTTCCAAATTGAAATCTTAGAATATAAGAATTGTTGTATTTTATGAATGTTGAATCAATTATATCGTTTCAATTTGAATTTATTTTGGAAACAGTGATATTAAGAGCTCAATTCCAGAAGTCAAATTTCTTAAATCCAAAATGTCCGAATTCAAATTTATCTTTGACAATTTATTAAATTTTGGGATCATTGAATTTATAGATTTATTTTTTGTTGTCTTTTTTAAACATTTCGGATCTGAATTTAATAAGATACGATTTTTTTACTATCAACTTGTCCAATCCATGAAGAAAGTATTTCAGTATTTGTATTCTGGTTACAATTTTTCGAATTTCTAAATGTGTCCTCATTTTTAACTTTTTAATCGAAACGTTTTGATTTTATTGATTAAAACTTGTAATTTTTGGAACTTTATAAATTATTGGGTCTTAAGGTTGGTATTTTAGGGTTTTTACGCTGAGAAATTTTAAATTTCTTCGTTCTAGAATACAAATCCTTAGATTTAAAATTTTTAAATTAGGAAATTTTGGATATTTCTGTTTTGTAATTTTGAAATTGAATTCTTAAAATATAACAATTTTGTATTTCAAGAATGTTGAATCAATGAAATTGTTTCAATTCGATTTTTCTAACCCGAAAAATTTATTTTTCACGTTTTGAGTCGTGACGTTTTGATTTTATTAATTAATACTAGTAATTTGTGAAGCCCGGAATTTATTGTATTTTTTGAGTTTTTACGTTGAGACATTTTAAATTTCTTCGTTCTAGAATGCAAATTCTTTGATTAAAAATTTCTAAATTAGGAGATTTTAAATATTTCAGTTTTGTAATTTCCAAATTGAAATCTTAATATATAAACATTTTTGTATTTCAAGAATGTTGAATCAATGAAATTGTTTCAATTCGAATTTATTTTCGAAACAGTGAAATTTAGAGCTCAATTCCAGAAATCAAATATCTTAAATTCGAAAGTGTCAGTATTCTAAAAACTGAAATTAAAGATAATATTAACATATATAAATATCTCCAACTTACTCAACTATTAATCAATATATTTCCGTTTATCATTATATTTAGAAGGGCAAATTATATACAGCGTGATCAGAATAATGGGTAACAAGTGGGAAACTTTTTTGGTACGCATTTTAGAGGAAACATTGTTAATCAAAAAAGTTCTGCATTATCTGAAATTAATAATAGCATTTTTTGAAAACTGAAAATTTTAAAATTGAATGATTTTTTTAAACTGCTTAATTATGTTCTTAAATTAAAGATATAATATACAGTTTGGTACTGCTTTCTACGGGTTGTTTGATCTTTCCCTTGTGTGACCTGCATTTCACACTTCTAATAAAATTTATAAATCGCCTTATTTGGTTTTCCAGTTTAATTTTTCGTTTTGTAATATATTTGTAACAAAAGTGTTAGTTGCACTAGTAAAATGCCGTTAACTAACCCAGAAATGGTCGAAATTGTTCTCAGTGTGTAATTACAGAACATACAGAAAAGCATCTAATGAATGTAGGTAATTATCATCCAAATCATCCATAATAAAAATCATCCAAATAAGGATGATTTTTTGTAAATCATCCTTACAAAATGATCAGTCACCAAACTAGTGCTCAAGTACTAAGTAAGTTTAAACAATGCTCTTTGAGATGCTTTTAGATCTATTAAAAAAAGATTGCATTTTCAGCACTTTTAAAAAATTGTTCAATATTTTTTTTCATTTTTCAAATAATGCTGCTATTAATTTGAGATAATGCAGGACTTTTCTTGCCTAACAACTCTTTCCTCTAAAATGCATACTAAAAAACCCTTCTTTTACTATGTAGATGAAAGTAATAAACAAAGTAGGTAAATCACGAGTCAGATGTTACGAACAATAATGTGATTCCCATTAATCAGAACCTTTCAGATATTACTTTACATTTAATCAATTTCTTGTGTAATGCAAAGGTTATCACACTGCCTTACCTCACATTGATTCACGTTAATAATATAACAATAACAGCAAATTAGCAATTTAATTAAAACGCACGTCATTGTGTTTAAACACACAACAATAACGATTATTAAAACCTAATAAGCATAAACGGTATTTAAGTTGTTAAGGTGATGACAAACATATATAATTTCTGACATTTGGGCGTGGGTTACATAATTGATTGCGCTCGTGATAAATGTGTACACAATTATGTCCGTAATTAACAATCATTTTTTATCTCGTGGAGCGTATAGGTTCTGCACAATCAGAATTTTCCGTCTGTTGAAAATACTTAAAATAATAATTAGAAAAAAAAATCAGAATTTTCTCTCTGTTGAAAATACTTAAATTAATAATTAAAAAAAAACAATTCTAATAATAATATAGTGTGCTTAGAAGCAGTCCATATTTGTTTAATAATATTAATTGACATTAAAAACTGTTTAGTTTTTATCTGTTAAGAAACGAAGAATATTGTGTTATTCTGTAAAAACTAAAAATCTTTTCTTGGATAACTATGGAAAATTACATCAACACTGAATATACGGATATGCTTTTGATATTGGGTGATTATCAAGGAAATTCAGCAGCCGCAAGAAGATGGTACACGGAAATATTCAATAATTTTTTTATTATTATTTTATGTGTTCTGCCTAGTTTAAGTTTAACCTCGATTATCTCAGAATCCCTTCATTTTTTCGAAGTTCAAGAAGTATTCCTTTTTAATGACAATAAAGCAGGTTCCATAACTGACACAGTCATAGCCCCATTTTATCTAAATAATTGTTGATCGCACAGTATAAAATATTTTTTCATTCGAAGGTTTTAATAAATGACCTAATCTCCAGTATTTTATTCGACAGGTCCGTTATTTTAACATTTTAAATTTGGACCCTGCGCCCAAAAAAAATATATAATTGCATTTTAATCCACCATAAAAATTCCACACCATTTTTTGCAAATGTCACTTTACAGTCCCAAATCGCTTTCCACTTTTTATGGTTTTTGTGGTGGCGCCGAAGCACATGGTGACTTGGCGCCTCGTGAAAGTCACGAGTTGGAAAACAACAACAGCACGAAATGACAGTGAGCTAATCTCCCAAAAGATACATACGTGTTTAATAAACAATTAATGTTACACATTTGCAATCGCCTACGTACGCCGGGCAGCCTCACCGATTGTTTGTTATGAATTCGATAACGCCAATTATACATATGGGAGAGATAGCATTTTTTGACTGACCTCGATCCAAATGTTCGAAATAGATAACAGCTAAGATCAAGTTTTTTTTAATCTGGTGGGTTTAATTATAGAAGCAAAATGCTTCTAGAAAAATCCCATTTAAGGTCGCGGTCAGATCTCGGACTCAAACCTTAAACAGGCGAATACATGTAACGTTCTACGTAAATACAGTGTCCTAAATAGAGGATTGCATGGGTATCTATCTTATTTCGAAAGCTAGAGATCTGGTTAAATGGGCAATGTTATGCAGTTTTGTATGCTGGTTCAGATTATGTTGAAAAATTTTCAAAAGTCCGAGCAGTTTAGAAATTATTGTAAAAAAGCTAAAAACCGTGCTTTTCTAAAAAGTCCGGTATTTACATAATACATTAAAAATGCGGAAACAATAAAATAAATTTACTTGATTCGCTTGCACAAACTTAAGAATCAAGTCAACATAAAAGTCAAGATGGCGGTTTCCGAGATATTTATAGCAACTTTTTTAATTTTAAATGGCCGCCATATTTGATTTTTACACGTCACCATATAAAACTGCACAATATTACCCATTTTACCAAATTTCTAGCTTTAAGAATAATAAAGACACCCATACAATCCTACTCTATTTAGGATACCCTGTATATCTGCGGCTGCTCAGATTTGATTCGGAATAATTTTATTTGTATCCCCGTAGATTCAAGTAAGTAGAACTCAAAAAAGTATTGATTCACTTATTACGAATTTAAAATAAATGCTAATATATTGGCATGTCTGTCCAGGAATTCCTGTTCAATCCCCGATTATACAAATACATCAGGTGTATCTCATCTGGATGATAATATTATGCATAGATTTTTACAGGATATCCGTCCGGTAACCGGATGTATAATTTATAAAAATCTCCCCGTAAGTGTAAAATTTAGTTCCGGTAAATACCGCAAAGTTTTGACTGCATTCGTTCAACATATCATCTACATAACTGCATTGAATATAAATAAATAAGTATAATGGGTGATTCAAGTTTATTGTCCAGTCAAATTAAACCTATTTACGGTTGTGCAAAAATTATAAAATAATAGATTTAGATACCTACGATATTAATCTAAAAATAAACCTATTTACGGTTGGGCAAAAATGATAAAATAATAAAATTAGATACCTACGATAATAATCTAAAAATAATTATTTTGAGTAGTGTATTTTTTTTAAAGGCGCAAGATTATAAATTGTAAGGAAATGCTTTATTTCATTTATTTGAAGAACTAAGACATTTTCCTGTTTTAACGGTGTGCAATTTACAAAAAAAAAAAAAAAAAAAAACTCATTAATCTAAGAAAAACGAAGATTTCAGCAATTTTAACATCGGTGGTTGCGATGTTTATCCATAATTTTTCAAAGTTCATGTTTATGATATTTGAAATTTTTGAAATCTAAATTTGAAAATATGAAAACCTGAAAATACACATTTGATTATTTGGAACTTACATTATGAAATTTTATAAATTTTGAAAAAAATCCAGTTTGAAAAGTTAATAACAAAATAACAAAAACGCTTACAACATATTGATAGTAAACTGAAATATATTCTTGGATGATTGGAAATTAGTTTATATATTTTTATATACAGCGTGATTAAAATAATGGGTAGCAAATGGACAACCTTTTTAGTATGCATTTTAGAGGAAAAAATGAAAAATGAAAAATTTATAATGTAATAAAAATAATTTATATGAAAACCTGAAAATACACATTTGATTACTTGAAACTTACAATTTGAAATTTTACGAATTTAGGAAAAAATCCAGTTTGAAAAGTTAATAACAAAATAACAAAAATGCTTACAACATATTGATAGTAAACTGAAATATATTCTTGGATGATTGGAAATTAGTTTATATATTTATAATTAAATTTAAAAAAAATTATATGAAAACCTGAAAATACACATTTCATTACTTGAAACTTTACAATTTGAAATTTTACGAATTTAGAAAAAAATCCAGTTTGAAAAGTTATAAACAAAATAACAAAAACGCTTACAAAATATTGATAGTAAACTGAAATTTATTCTTGGATGATTGGAAATTAGTTTATATTTTTTTATATACAGCGTGATTAAAATAATAGGTAGCAAATGGACAACCTTTTTAGTATGCATTTTAGAGGAAAAAATGAAAAATGAAAAATTTATAATGTAATAAAAATAATTTATATGAAAACCTGAAAATACACATTTGATTACTTGAAACTTACAATTTGAAATTTTACGAATTTAGGAAAAAATCCAGTTTGAAAAGTTAATAACAAAATAACAAAAATGCTTACAACATATTGATAGTAAACTGAAATATATTCTTGGATGATTGGAAATTAGTTTATATATTTTTTTATATACAGCGTGATTAAAATAATAGGTAGCAAATGGACAACTTTTTTAGTATGTATTTTAGAGGAAAAAATGAAAAATGAAAAAGAAATGTTTCAGCACTTAAAAAAAAGTCATTCAATTTCTAATTAATTTTTTTTAAGTTTTCATATATTTGATATATTGCAGGACTTTTTTGATTAACACCTATTTCCTCTAAAATGAGTACCAAAAAAGTTTCTCATTTGTTACCCATTATTCTGATCACGCTGTATATAATTTGCCCTTCTAAATATTTTTACTTTAAAAAAGTCATTCAATTTCTAATTTTTTAAGTTTTCATTAAATGCTATTATTAATTTGATATATTGCAGGACTTTTTTGATTAACACCTATTTCCTCTAAAATGAGTACCAAAAAAGTTTCTCATTTGTTACCCTTTATTCTGATCACGCTGTATATAATTTGCCCTTCTAAATATTTTCAGTTAAAAAATAAGTCATTCAATTTCTAATTTTTAATTTTTTCAGTTTTCATAAAATGCTATTATTAATTTGATATATTGCAGGACTTTTTTGATTAACACCTATTTCCTCTAAAATGAATACCAAAAAAGTTTCTCATTTGTTACCCATTATTCTGATCACGCTGTATATAATTTGCTCTTCTAAATATTTTGATGAACTGAAATATATTGATTAATTGTAAGTTGGAGATATTTATGTATGTTAATATTATCTTTAATTTCAGTTTTTAGAATATTGACACTTGGGAGTTTAATAAATTTGACTTGGAATTGATCTCTAAATTTTACCGTTTCAAATATTCGAATTGAATCAATTTTATTGATTCAACATTCATGAAATACAACTATCTTTGTATTCTAAGATTTCAATTTGGAAATTACAAAACTGTAATATTCAAAATCTCCTAATTCAAAAATTTGGAATCAAATAATTTCTATTCTAGAACGAAGAAATTTAAAATTTCTGAACACGAAAACCCAAAAGTACCAACCGTAAAACCGAGTAAGTTAAAAGCAAAAATTTACGAGTATTAATTGATATTAATTGATAAAAAACTGTGAAAGATAAATTTAAATTCTAACACCTTGAAATTTAAGAAATTTGACTTTTGGAATTAAGCTCTAAATTTCATTGATTCAACATTCTTGAAATACAAAAATTGTTATATTCTAAGATTTCAATTTCAAAATTACAAAACCGAAATATTAAAAATTTCCTAAATTAGAAATTTTGCATCGAAGAATTTGTATTGTAGAATGAAGAAATTTAAAATTTCTCAACTTCAAAACCCAAAAATACCAACATAAAAATAAAATTACACTTATTAACATTACATTAAATTTATATATATATATATATATATATATATATATATATATATATATATATATATATATTACATTACATTACATAAATTTATATATATATATATATATATATATATAATTATATAATTAAATTTATATTACAACATTCAATTCTAGACTTAAAAAATTACGAGTATTAATTAATAAAATGAAAACGTTTCGATTCAAAAAAGTTAAAAATGAGGGCACCGTTGGAATTTCGAAAAATTGTAACCTGAATCCGCAAACTGAAATCATTTCTTCATGGATTGGACAATTTGATGGTAAAAAATCGTATCTTATTAAATTCGGATTCGAAATGTTCAAAAATGACAAAATAAAGAAACTTTTTTATTTATTTATTGAATGATCCTAAAACTTAATAAATTGTCAAAGATAAATTTGAATTCTGACACTTTGGAATTTAAGAAATCTGACTTCTAGAATTGAGCTCTAAATTTCACTATTTCGAAAATTAATTCGAATTGAAGCAATTTCTGACACTTTGGAATTTAAGAAATTTGACTTCTGGAATTGAGCTATAAATTTCACTGGTTCGAAAATTAATTCAAATTGAAACAATTTCTAACACTTTTGGAATTTAAGAAATTTGATTCCTGGAATTGAGCTCTTAATTTAACTGTTTCGAGAATAAATTCTATTTGAAACAATTTCATTCATTCAACATTCTTGAAATACAAAAATTGTTATACTTTAGATTTCGATTTGGAAATTACAAAACTGAAATATTCAAATTTTCGTAACTTTTCAGAAATTTTGAATCACAGAATGTGTATTCTAAAACGAAGAAATATATAATTTCTCAACGCGAAAACCCTAAACTACCAACCGTAAGACCCAATAAGTTGTAGACTTCAAAAATTACGAGTAGTAATTAACAAAATCAAAACCTTTTGATTCAAAAAGTTAAAAGTGAGAATTTCACTGTTCGAAAATAAATTCGATTTGAAACAATTTCATTGATTCAACATTCGTGAAATACAAAAAATTCTTATATTCTATGTTTCAATTTGGAAATTACAAAACTGAAATATTCAGAAATTAAAAATTTCTCAACGTAAAACCCAAAAATACCAACCTTAAGACCCAATAATGTGTATTCTAAAACGAAGAAATATAAAATTTCTCAACGCGAAAACCTAAAACTTACAACCCTAAGACCCAATAAGTTCTAGACTTCAAAAATTACGAGTATTAATTAACAAAATCAAAACGTTTTGAATCAAAAAGTTAAAGTGAGGGAACATTTAGAATTTTGAAAAATTGTTACCAGAACCCGAATACTGAAATAGTTTCTTCATGGATTGGACAATTTGATGGTAAAAAAATCGTATCTCATTAAATTCGGATTCCAAATGTTCAAACAGAACACAAAAATAAATCTATAAATTCAATGATCTCATGCCAAAATTTAATAAATTGTCAAAGATAAATTGAAATTCTGACACTTTGGATTTAAGAAATTTGACTTCTTGCATTGAGCTTTTAATTTCACTGTTTCGAAAATAAATTCGAATTGAAACAATTTCATTCAGCTCTTAATTTGCAGCTGTTTCGAACATAAATTCCAACACTAGCAGGGTTGGAATAAACCATGATTTAAAAAAAATCAACAAACAATGTTTAAAAAAAATCAAATAAATCATGATTTATTTGATTTTTTTTATATGTTTATATTTCTGATAGTTTTTGCCAGGGTAGATGTGATCAATTGATTTCCATAACGATTTAAATAATTTTTTTAAATAAATTCTTGAATTTGGACAAGAATTGATGATTAAAACCACCATGAGTAATGGACTAAAAAATTTAAGAAAACAAAAATATTTTACTTACAATTATCTACTTTAAAGCATGCCAACTCTATAGTTACATTATATTTTTAATTGCCCATCTGTTGGAATGCACAAACAGTGCAAAAATAATGATTAATAAAAAAAACAATTTTGATTTAAATCAAATAAATTTTCAATTATTTGATTAAATCATGATTTATTTGTTTTGTTTGTATGTTTATATTTCTGATAGTTTTTGCCAGGGTAGATGTGATCAATTGATTTCCATAACGATTTATATCATTTTTTTAAATAAATTCTTGAATTTGGACAAGAATTGATGATTAAAACCACCATGATGTAATGGACCAAAAAATTTAAGGAAACAAAAATATTTTACTTACAATTATCTACTTTAAAGCATGCTAACTCTATAGTTACATTATATTTTTAATTGCCCATCTGTTGGAATGCACAAACAGTGCAAAAATAATGATTAAAAAAAAAACAATTTTGATTTAAATCAAATAAATTTTCAATTATTTGATTAAATCATGATTATTTTTTTTTTTTTTGTATGTTTATATTTCTGATAGTTTTTGCCAGGGTAGATATGATCAATTGATTTTCATAACGATTTAAATCTTTTTTTTGTTAAATAAATTCTTGAATTTGGACAAGAATTGATGATTAAAACCACCATGATGTAATGGACCAACAAATTTAAGAAAACAAAAATATTTTACGTACAATTATCTACTTTAAAGCATGCCAACTCTATAGTTACATTATATTTTTAATTGTCCATCTTTTGGAATGCACAAACAGTGCAAAAATAATGATTAATTTAAAAAAAAAACAATTTTGGTTTAAATCAATGATTTATTTTAAAAAAAAATAGTTATTTTAAATCATGATTTTGATCAATTGATTTAAATCACACCAATCCTAGTTTCTAGTATTTTGGGTAAAAACAGGTTTTCAGATAATAATTGAATTACGTTTAATGTAAGTGGGCAATTAACTATTTTGAATTTTTTACATTGATTTGACATTGACATTGACATTTTTGAATGACTAATTGTCAAAATTTTCAGCTGCAAAATATATCAGTCATAAAGGCAGGTTTCAAGTACAATTCCAGATACATTTTTCGTTTGTTTTCTTATTTATAAGAGAAATTGGCGCCATTTTTCATAACGTCTTTTTAAGGTCAAAATCTTGGAATTTAATTTTTATCTCAAAGTAAAAAATATAGGTGTGAACCACGCAGTTTGAATTACTCTTTGCTAATATTATTGAATATAGATGGATAGGTGGTATACATTTATAGTATATAGTTATATAGTTTATAGTTATAGTTTTCAGTATACATTTTAAAATTCATGAATGCTAATACCTTACAGAGTACTATCCAATGAGTGCATTTATAGTATATAGTTTATAGTTATAGTTTTCAGTATACATTTTAAAATTCATAAACGCCAATACCTTACAGCGTACTACCCAATGAGTGCATTTATAGTATGTAGTTATATAGTTTATTGTTATAGTTTTCAGTATACATTTTAAAATTCATGAACGCTAACACTTTACAGAGTACTATCCAATGAGTGCATTTATAGTATATAGTTTATAGTTATAGTTTTCAGTATACATTTTAAAATTCATGAACGCTAATACCTTACAGCGTACTACCCAATGAGTGCATTTATAGTATATAGTTATATAGTTTATAGTTATAGTTTTCAGCATACATTTTAAAATTCATGAAAGCTAATACCTTACAGCGTACTATCCAATGAGTACATTTATAGTATATAGTTATATAGTTTATAGTTATAGTTTTCAGTATACATTTTAAAATTAATGAACGCTAATACCTTACAGCGTACTACCCAATGAGTGCATTTATAGTATATAGTTTTATAGTTTATAGTTATAGTTTTCAGTATACATTTTAAAATTCATGAACGTTAATACCTTACAGCGTACTACCATTGATTATAATACCCTATAATCATTATAAGGGTACTATAATCAATGGTACTACCCAATGAGTGCAGGATAGCAAAAATATGCCGATTATTAGATAGATAGATAAATTCTTTATTTCAAATAGCCATTATTCATTATATGGATGTCATGTATCATGATAATATAAAAATATAAAATACAAGTAATATAAAATACAAATACAAAATGCAAAATTAAAAATTAAGAACAAAATATACATGTAACAACATACCATATGCGGAATCTTTCATTAGCAGAGTAAAAAGCAGAAGCAAGAGGGGAGAAAAGAAAAAATCAATGTTGTAGATTATTAAATTTCTCCACACAGTAAAGATATTGAAAGAATCCGACAATTAAAGCCACTGGATATAAATTTTTCCATTACTTTTACTACATGTTGCGCTGATAAATGCCTCTCACGTAACTATTATTTTTCATCGCAAGCCTACTAATACTGCCGATATAAAACTTGATCTCGTTCGCTCTTATGCTTTCTATATCACTTGTTAATGTATACTTTGGATGATGTACAGTGATACTTTCTATATCACTTGTTAGTGTATAATTTTTATGATGTACGGTGATAGTATGTTGATAATAGTCTTGAAATTAATATAGAATGTTTTCAGGCAATCTATCCGTCTACTTGTTCATTGTGCAGTGTAGTTACTTGACCCATATCAAGGAAGCTATTTGACTCTTAATTAAATTCACTAATAGGACAGATATTGTGCGGTATATGCCAGTTCACTAATTAACCCGGGCAGGGATATACAACGCCCTTCAATTTAAGTCTTCTGTTGTCCGTTATTACCTCTAAAATTATATTATACTTCATCATCCAAATATTTCACACATAGTGGTGTTTTTCAGGTATAATTCGAGATTAAATTCCCGTTTTTATCGCATATAATAATACATCTTATATTCTAAGATTTCAATTTGGAAATTACAAAATTGAAATATTCAAGACAACCTTAAGACCAAATAAGATCTAGACTACATTGCGAGTATTAACTAATAAAATCGAAACGTTTTGATTCAAAGAGTTGAAATTTATTGACTTGAAATCTAAGTTTTCGAGACTGAGAATCTTGAAAATGGAAAACTGTGAATATCTCAAAATAGCCATGAAACAAGTTACCACTATTGTGCTTAGCACGGCAGATTAGCCATGTAAGAAAAGCTTCCTTCATTGCTCTGTATTACGTCTTCATCCGAGCTTACGACCTTGCAAATGTTCATTATTAGAACATTCGCTACATGATTTCACGCATACGCCTAGGCTAATCGTAATTTTATTCAAGAACGAAATCGTATGGATGTAATAAAAAATTGCCAGTCCAGAGAAAATTGCGTGCGAGCTGCGATAATTGTACGCATTAACATAGAGCTTTCGCAGCCTGTATTTAAATATTCGATAAATCCTGAACGACGCCTCGTGCTTAATTGATTCCGCATTATAATTGGATGATAATGAAGTACCACGTTATGTTTATTCTGCACGCTGCTGCATACCGAAAAAAACGGGATTCTTTCATCATTGTGGCTTATCTGCGCGCTTTAGTATCGAGTACCAGCTTTTTTCGAAATGGGTCACTTCCTAATCGAGGGTCACCGTGCCTGTTAATTAAAACGTTGGCGATGGCTACACAGCATGGAGTGACAATGTGCGCTGGAAAATTGATTCTCTCTGAATCATATGATCCTTCAATCCTTCAAAAAACCAATCCTTCAAAAGGATTGGTATGGAAATGACGACGATCTGGTGATTGTCATGATTTTCTTTTTACATGTTCATGATTTTACCAATGTCAAATCTTTGATGTACAGTCATGCTCACATAAATCTAGTACAAGAAATTAGGTTACAAAAGCAATTTTATATAGCAATGTCAAATTGTTTGTACTAGATTTATGTGAGCATGACTATACGTTTTTCTTATGGCCCAATAAAGTACATTACAATTTACTAAGTGATAACAAATAAGCTAGAAATGATACGGAAAAATGAGACATCACAGTGAAATCACAAATCACAAAAATACATAATTAATGTGATTACGAGATTTGACTATATACAGGGTGTCCTAAATAGAGTGGGATGCATGGGTATCTTTGTTATTCTTAAAGGTAGAGATATGGTTAAATGGGCAATGTTATGCAGTTTTGTATGCTGATTCAGATTATGATGAAAAATTTTCAGAAGTCGGAGCAGTTTAGAAGTTATTCTGAAAAAACTAAAAATCGCGATTTTCTAAATACTCCGATATATTCATAATTATTAAAGATGCGGTAAAGTTTAAAATGAAAGTTATGAAAGTTACTTGGTTCAATCGCACAAACTTGAGAATCAAGTCAAAACAAATGGCAACATTGCGATTTTCGAGATATTAATACCAACTTTCTTATTTTAAATAGCCGCCATATTCGATTTTTATACGTCTAATTAGACTTTCTTTTCCTCTTTTCAACGATGTATAACAACCTATGTCAAAATGCAAAATGCAAAATACTTTAAAAAACAAAATTTATGGAAGTAACTTCAATTGTAATAATGTAGATGAACTTCGTGAAGCAATGATAGAGGCAATAAAAGGCGTTATTCGCACACATTGCGATAAGTAACTGGCAATATTCTAAAATGATGTCAATTGTGTTTAGCTTATTTTTGGCCATTTAGCCAATAACAGTCAGCATTTTGAGCATTTTTTATAATTTATTGTTATTTTACTACTCAGTTGTATTACGTTTTTTTTAATTTGTTTTACATTTGTTTTAAAAACAATTTATAGAATAAAAATAAAAATGCTAACAATTGATATATCCCGTATTTTTTATTTTGACATAGGTTGTTATACATCGTTGAAAAGAGAAAAATAAGTCGAGTTAGCCGTGTAAAAATCAAATATGGCGGCCATTTAAAATAAGAAAGTTGCTATTAATATCTAGGAGACCGTCATCTTGACTTTTGTTTTGACTTAATTCTTAAGTTTGTGCGATCGAACCAAGTAACTTTTTTTAAAACTTATTTCCGCATCTTTTATAATTATGGAAATATCGTAGTATTTAGAAAATCGCACTTTTCAAATTTTTTTTTTTTTTTGCTAAATAGCTTTCCAATTTCAAGTTTTTTTAGAATAATTTCTGAACCGCTCGGACTTTTGAAAATTTTTCAGCATAATCTGAACCAGTATACAAAACTTTTAAACTTATTTCCGCATCTTTAATAATTATAGTTTCTTGAAAATCAAGTTTTTTAGTTTTTTTTTAATAATTTCTAAACTGCTCGGACTTTTGAAAATTTTTCAACATAATCTGAACCAGCATACAAAACTGCATAACATTGCCTATTTAACCAGATCTCTAGCTTTCAAAATAAGAAAGATACTCATGCAATCTTGCTCTATTTAGGACACCCTGTATATACGGTTTTTTGGAAAAAATATCAATTACCAGTATTTCAGCCACATGTCAATCGAATTAGACACAATTTTGGGCGTATGTAGCCCATATTGCTCAAAAATAACTAAATCAATTTCAGCTAAAGATATCTAATACTTTTGCAGAAAATTGCAATTTTTGTAAAATCACTAAAATATTCAAACCTTTCGAAATATTCGTATCGATATTTTCTTTGCACCAAAATGTAGGTAAACTAAATCCTTTATAGATATGAATTGTCAAAGTGCCATTGGGTTGGTATTATTGATAAGTTACTAAGAACGCCGATGGGTATTTAACTATTTAATTTTGGCAATATTACAATGATTATTTCAAATTTTGACAAGTCCTTTGTATTAAAAACTAATAGGTCTCATAACCTCAAAACACATGTTGACGTCAATGACATATTTGTTACTAGTGTTTTTACAAGTACACTGTCAAAATTAATATACAATGTGACATTTTGGACGACCTTGAATTTGGCAATTCATATCTATAATGGATGATCTGTAATTTTACTTTTTCCATATCATTACAGCAATATAGCTTTGTTCAAAAATTTGGTTCTTTTCTAGTCTTTTACGGTATTTATGTATTTATACACGTGAAGGTTTTTTCCGCTTTTACAGGAAATACACGCAGAAAATCAAAAATTCTGTATCTTGCTTTTTGTCAGGAATCAAATTACCAACAACTTTAATTTTTTTCTCGTAAAATCGATATATTTCGAGATATATTTCGAGATATATTTCGGGATATATATACAGGGTGTATCAGCCAAATGGAATAAATTCAATAATAAATAATTTCCGAAACAGTTGAAGATAGGTATAGGACATTGTACATGAAATATGTCTAGAATTTTCTGAAGAATCCAAAAATTGAATAATATACCAGGTGTTGCATTTAAAATAAGAAAGTTGGTATTGGCCACGGTCACATGACACACCCTGTATAAAAAGTTTTTGTTGAAAAAAATGCGCAACTAAAAATAACAATCGACGTGTCCGAGCGTTTTTTCGAACACGCCCCCATTTATTTATTATCGAATTTATTCCATTTGGCTGATACACAGTGTGTATATATGTATACCGTAAATGTTTAAAAATTAACCGAATTTTTGAAAAAATCTAAATTGTTACCATGAGAAGAAAAAAGTAAAATAAATTACCTACATTTTGCTGCAAATAAAAATTAAAAATATCAATAGAGATATTTCGACAAGAAATAAGTTTGAAATTTATTTATTTATTTATTATATTGAACGGAAAAAAAGACTCTATTATTACTTACATTATAAATAATAAGTAAAGTGTACATAGTGTACAAGTAGAAGTAACATATACCACGTATATACCACTAGGACACTAAAATAACAATAATTTCTCAGTGAATTTGACTAAAATTGCATTTTTTTGCAAGAGTATTAGATACTTTTAGCTGAAATTTATTTAGTTATTTTTCAGCAATATAAATATAATAAATAAATAAATTTCCGCTTTTTCCGCTTTTATGGGAAATACATGTGGAAAAACAAAAATACCATATCTTTTTGTCAGGAATCAAATTACCAACAACTTTCATTACAATTGTTTTCTCGTATAATCGATATTTTTCGAGATAGTGGTAAATTTTCGACACAATACGCGAAAAAACGTATGTATTCCATAAATGGCTAAAAATCAACCGAATTTTTGAAGAAATCTATATTGTTGTCATGAGATGAAAAATGATTACCTACATTTTGCTGCAGTATACAAAACTGCATGATATTGCCCATTTAACCAGATCTGTAGCTTTCAAAATAAGAAAGATACCCATGCAATCCTACTCTATTTAGGACACCCTGTATAGATGGATTCTTACGAAAATAACAGAAAAATAATAATATCAATTTGATTCTCTAGCCGATATGTCAGGTATTTACATACATAAAATCTGGTTACTATGGTGGCATGATGGTGGCATCGACAAATATTTGCTCTGATCACATTAATCATACATAATAAAAGGTTTAAACAGCAACGATTCGTCCGAAAAAACTTCATTTTAGGCACTTGTAACAAAAATATATGATGTGCATTTTAATTTTTAACTAAGTTGGCTCTGTATTGTTGGCCAATGTAAAAAGTCACTTGAGTTGAAAAAAAGGTTATATTAAAAAAAAGAGGTTATATGAAAATAGAGGTTATATTTTATGACAGTGCCATCAAAATTGAGTATCTATTGAGTACAGAATTTATTTGCTATTTTTATTTTACAAAAGCAAATCAGTCAAATTATACTATAAAATATAGTTGATGATTGGTTTCCTTAAAGCATAAATTTAATTAATTAACGATTAATTATAATGGCAATATCTACATTATTTTAATATATGAATTAGGTAACGTTGTTAGATATCTGACAATTAATAAATTTTTCACAGTCATCATATTTGTTGGTAAAACTTCATAAAAGGAAACAACAGCTTTCTTAGTTAAAAATAAAAATGAAACAAAGTTTAACTATTTCTGTATCATATTCTAAGAATGAGGTCATAACAAGATAAATTATCACATTAATTGACACAGTCAATAAACAACATTAGCCCCTGTAATTTTCATATTTTTCCAACGGCCAGTCTCTCCAAACTTGCGGATAAATGCTCTGCCGGATAGACGTACCCGTCACAACAACTCCAGAAAATGTCCTTCAAAGCTCATTCTCAGATAACCATTTTCAATTTCATCAATGGATTATTGTTCACCTTTACCTGTCAACTGCGAGCACAATGCATACCGAGAATGCCCATATTCTTATAATTTCTAGATATACATGCATGAATTATTGTTTTCATAGGCATACGAACAACAAACTATAATTTAATGCCAAACACGGATAACGCACCACATTTACAATTTGAATATTTAAATTTTACTTACAGCTATTCATTGCGCAGATATTGTGTTCAAAAACATTCACTCGTAACGCTTTCGAGTCGTTTTTATCTGCGCCGAAGGACACTGAAGTTTGCGAATGAATTGTTTGGCTGACGTTTTAATTACTCGCAAACGTGCAGTGAATTCTGCATTCCATTTCTCAAATTGCGGAGACAATTATTTCGTCGGATCGAGCGATTTATGTATATGTGTGTATGTATAAGTGGCGGCAGTAATTTTGCAATGTTGACAATTCCAAAGCGAAATGGTGATGCTACAGATTATATTTAATCAGGGAAGTTTTTTTAATGTGATTTAAAGAGCGAAAGGTAGGCAAGGGATGGATGTTTTTTTAATGGCAAATAGGTAATAATTTTATATGTCAGGTCATGTTTTATAGTGTCTCCGTATGTATGTAAATACCTGACATATCGGCTAGAGAATCAAATTGATATTATTATTTTTCTGTTATTTTGGGAAGAATCCATCTATACCTTATCTTAAATATAGTAGGATTGCATGAGTATCTTAAACAAAAAATACCGCCTTTGTTAGCACAAGCACGTGAAATAATTAAAGGGAGGATTTTATTTGGCGCTTTAATAAATAAAATCAATTATTATGTAACATGATGCACAAATCATAGGAGTAATAAATAATTATATTGTTGTCGTTAATCGTCTACTGGACAAATAGATTTTGGACCGATTATATTATGTTAATAGTCAAAAGCACCTGGATATTCGACATTTTTATTCATAACTTACCGATACAAAATACGACAGTAAACAGAAAACTTAACGTTAAATTGTCAATCATATACATAAATATACAATGATGGAAACAACAAGATAAGCGTTGAAATGCGCACATATCGACGATTACTGATTAGTATTTTTCTGAACCCAATAAAAGAAATAATAAAAAAGTACAACTTGGTAATGTATTTAATGTTTAAATATGTTTCAACTTACTCACAATTTGGGGAAATTCAAAAAAATGTTAATACCTCATTATCAATAAGACTAGGATCTAGAGTGATGACCTCTATTAACCCTTATAGTGGAGTCAATCTGGACAAAAGTAGGTTTTTTTTTTTTTTTTGTAAAAGCAACGATACCCGATGGAACTTGAGTTTTTGGAGAAAAGAAATCCCTGCAGCCCCTTTCTTTTGGCGAAAAAGGGGTAATCTGACCCTTTTTGAAGGTTATTTATGTTTTTTTTTGACCCCTTAAATCAGTAGCTAAGTTACAAAAATGGTACCCTTTTATTCTCAATGTTCTAAGAATCTCCAGTTAAAATTTTGCGGCGTTATATTCACCCCCTCTCCTGTAATATACTTGTATATACGGGGTTTTTTGGAAAAAAAATCAAGTAGGTAATTTTTGGTAAAAGCAACGATACCCGGTGGAACTTGTTTGTTATAGCGTAAGTAAGAAAACCTTGAGTTTTTGGAGAAGAAAAATTCCCGCAGCTCCTTTCTTTTGGCCAAAAAGGGGTAATCTGACCTTTTTTAGAGGTTATTTTTATGTTTTTTTGTTACCCCTTAAATCAGTAGCTAAGGAACAAAGGTGTTAAAGTTTTCATTGCAAATATCAAATTTTGATATTTTATTACAAATTGCAAGTTCATCAAACCATAAAATTCTCACTGAAACATCTCGCTTGTAAACTGCAATGAATTGGAAATTACAAAATTTTCGTTAGAATTTATTAATATAATTACTAGACTTCATTCATAAATTGTAAAGATCAATGGAATCTGCGACTCTAATTTATAACGTCTTTCCCCAGAAATCATATTCCTTGCAAATGTATTAACCATTTCATAGAAATTCGCAAAAACTATAATGGATGTTGTAAAATGTTGATTAAAATGTTTTTAAATTCAACAAAAACAATGAAATTTTCGCATTTTGACTACACATTACAGAAATTTCTTCGAAAATCCTATTAATAGTAATAGCATTATGATGAATGTTACGAAATTTTGATGATGGATTTCAGTATTTCAATAGAAATTATGGAGAATTAATTATAAATTTCAAATGTTTTAGAATTTGTAAATGTTAAATATAAATTGGAACATTGTAGTGAAAATTGCGAAATTTTTATTATGAATACAATATTTCAATGGAATTAGAAAACAATCATAAAGTATAAATAAGTTTACATTAACACTATAACAAATACAGTAATAAATAAGCAAATAAGTAAATAAAGACATAAATAAGTTTTATTGGAATTATGTAATTTTCGTTGTGACTTTCATCATTCATCATTCTAAATTACCAAATTGCAATAACTTTATGAAAATTTCATTGTTATTTGATAAATTTTAAAGTATAAATAATTTTACATTAACACTATAACAAATACAATAATAAATAAGTTAATAAGTAAATGAAGAAATAAATAAGTTTTATTGGAGTTATGAAATTTTAGTTGTGACTTTCATCATTCATCATTCGAAATTACAAAATTGCAATAAATTTATGAAAATTTTATTGTTAATTGATAAATTTCACTGTAAAATGTAAAATATTCAACATTCGTATTATAAATTACAACATTTCAGCAGCGATTATTAAAATTTTATTGTAAATTGCCAAAATTTCACTATAAAATGCAAAATGTCATTGGCATTGCCAAAATTTGTATCGATTTGTTAAAATATTTATAGTTATTTGCAGAAAATTTTATGAAAATAAACTTAGGTGGAAATTACGAACTGTTCATTAGAGATTACAAAATGTTTATTAGAAATTATGAAGTTCTTATTATGAATACAAAAATTTTACTACATATACATTTTCCTTACAAATTAGAAAATTTTATTAAAAATTGCAAAAAGCTAATCAAACCACAACTTATTAAAATTATATCATGTCGATTGTAAATTAAATTTACAAAAGCTTCAAAATTTTCAATACATTTTTTTATTAGAAATACAATTTTTTTTATAAATTACAAAGATTAATGGAACCTGCCAATTTTTAGTTGAAAATTATAACGGCTATCTACACAATTTATATTCCTCACCAAATTATTTTATATTTCATAAAAATTTGCAAAAAATATTATGGAAACGGAAAGGATCCATGGAAAATCCTAGTTCAAAAAGGGAGCTGCGACGCGAAAAAGTTTAGGAACCACTGTGTTAATACATATATAAACAATCTTTATTGGGCTATCGACCACATGGGGTCTTTCCGCCTTGTGTTAATACATTAAATCAAAATTATTAATAAACTTGCCGTCGGTTCTGCCAGCCCAAAATTCTGGGGCTTCCGGCCCAACATTCGGGATGGCTACACGGCCCACCGGCCCACCGGGACGGCCCACCGGGAAATTTCCCATTTTCCCGTATGGCCCATCCGCCCCTGATGCTTTTCACATCTATTAATTTTTCGCTTCGCTATGTGCACTGTCATTGTTATTATAAGTTTTAGCTCTTGTTCCTTATCATTTTCTGTTTTTGGTTAATTTGTTTTAACTGTTTATCAAGACTGATACGGCACATATAATCTTTTACTCCCTACAAATTATTACATAGCGCCGGTTATTGCGTCATGATACCCCAGTAAAAACTCCAGATTCCGAATTGTTTGCGAACGTGTAAAATCTGCAAGATTAAATACATTCTAATGGGCCAAAGATAATGTCATACGTGATCGCGAAATTTCCGATTTTATTGCACAATTGCCACGAGATTATCCTGCAATATTCGAGCATGCCAACGAGAGTTATAATTACCTAATAATCACCAAAAACTTGTAACTAGCCAATAATTTTCATTTCCTGAGGTTTTGTGTTCATTGCGGTATTTTCGGTCTTATAGTGCTTTCCCTTGTAAATTTTACAGCCACTCATAAATCCCGTTTCTTAAAAAAGGTCATGTAATAATTTATACTGAATTTCATCAAAAAACCTTTGATGTTTTACTGGTTAAATTTGATATTCTGCAATATTCCAGAATAAGTATTTTATATGAAATATCTTTCAAAACAAAAAATCAAGATGCTTTTGAAGAATTATAATTCAAAGCTAACAAATGGCAAAACATTTTTTTGTGTGTCATGCGAAATGTGTAATTTATACTAAATTATATCCAAAAGCGTTTCACGTTTTACTCGTAAATTTGATATTCTGCAAAATTCCCGAATAAGTATTTCATAGAAATTATCTTTCAAAACAAAATCAAGATGCCTTTGAAAAATTACAATTTAAAAAACACAAAAAAATATGTTGCCATTTGTTAGGCAAAATATTTTTTTGTGTCATTCGGAAGTGTTATCAGTTTCTAAAATAGAAACAAATGTGTTGCATAATCCAATTAAATTGCTCCATTCTGTATTAAGTGCACAGTTTAGAGTCTCGTAATAAATTGTCACATTTATATATATACTGTAGATATTTGCATCTGCATAATAAAATTATAACAAAAAAACACGTCGAAACAAACAACTAGGCCGAAGCTCTAAAGTTGTCACTAGGATTAAGATTATTGCTGGCTGTTTTGCGGACCAAACTATTAACCGGGTTTTGCCGAATTATAAAACCCATTTAAATATATACAAATTTTACAATTCGCAAACCAGTCTATATATATATGCGGCGCATAAACAGTTATATCTCTTATTTTACAGGGCCTTGAGCGCGACTTTTTTTATAAAAGTGCAAATAAAACGGACGATATTTTTATAAAAGTCGTGGGCTCTATCTACAACGTTTTGGAGGCCACCTTCAGGGCCGAATGATTGTGATAATAATTTTTATCGCCGGCGAATGCCGTAATCCCGAAAATTCGTCCGATTTACCACACCAGCAATTAAAATGTGGATTAATTTTATTGCACTGCACCTTTCTGCATCTTTATGCGAAAAATACAATTAAGATTTATTCACGTACAAAGAATCTCGTATTAAGTAACTCTCGTTTCAGTTATATGGCTCTCTTCTGGGTGTCTTGTGATGTAATAAATTGCTGCATTATAAAAAAAATGTAAACAAGATAAAGTTGTTAAAATCTAAAAATAGCAGCACAATTTACGAGGCGTTTTGTGAAATTAGGTAAGATTATAAATGGTTGGAAAAATACCAGCCGTTCCAGATTAGTGTAGCGATATAGATATTGAAAGTAATTAAGGAAAGAGAGAATGAAGAATAATGCATAATGTTATTATCTGTGTTGGAGTGCGTTTACATATTTACTAATTTAATATTTACTTATATCTGTGCCTACAATTTATGTAATATTATTTTGTTGATTATTGCATAAGCGTAAATAAAGATATTAATATTTAATTTACGCCGAATTATCAATACTTTGCGATAATACTGATCGATTCATGTAATAATCAAAGAATGAACACTTTTGGCTAGTCCGATGAATCTGTCCTCAACGGTGTAATATTTCAAAGTCATAATTATTAAATTAAAACAATATATTGATATTATTATGTTAGTAATAATATAACATTTTATAGTAATATAAAATATAGTGAGCAATGCGGAAGGCGGAAATCGCCTAATAAAAATCGACCAAATTAGTACTTAACGCGAAATTAGTAATTAACGCGAAATTGGAAGCTTGCAAAGTCTAAAATCTTGCGATAATTTTCGCTGTGAACTACAATAAGTGCTAATGTGTGGAATCATCGGTTCTATTCAATGCAAACAAATAACCGGGCAAAACAAATTTGAAAGGAATAGCTTTGAGAAACAGCAGAGGCAAAGAAACAAAATAATAAAATAATGTAAATAAAATAAAATAAATAATAATATAAAAAATATTAATATAAAAAATAATAATATGAAAAAAAAAATTTAACCAAATAAAATAAATAGTATATAAAAAAAATGGAAAAACTAGCGGCAGCATTAGGTACTTTGTACCTTACTATAAATGTGAAAAGCACCAGGAGATGGTTTCTAAATTTCTAAATTGGTGCACAAAATTAGTGCTGTTGTGAATGACCATTTTGATGGTCTGTTTCATCAGTTTCAATACAAGTTTTTATGTAAAAAGGTTTTCTGTATTTTATTTGCTGGTATCCAGTAGGTTCGTTTTGAACCACCTACACACTCGAGCCATATTATTTATCCATTACTTGTTTCTGCACGCAGCAACGAGCATATTAAATTTGGCTTATTCATTTGAAACTCAAACATACACTCGTATTCCTGCAAACAAGCATCCTCGCCCATTGAATCTCAGTTCCACCCACGCATCAAATGAATGGCCGCTGGAGGGCCCAGGGTCTACGAAATGTAACATTCGAATGTACATTTAGCACCAGTGGGTTTCGTATAAATTAATTATAAACGCGTAGGCAGTACTATACGAGAGTTTAGACGTTATATTGCGAAATTATAAAATATTTGACTATTAACAACAAGATGCCATGAACATTTATTTACCTAAAAGTAATACATATTATATTACAAATAACAATACAAACAGCATAACACGTGTTCAACTAACGAGTGCGGGATAAATAATTAATAAATTTCTACGACTTCATTGCAATGCTTAGAAAAGTTATAATCAAATCACTTAAACCACCAAATATAAAATATCCAATATCTTTTATTATAGTAATTGCTTTATACAGTATGCCACAAAGATATACAGCAGATACAGAGAGTAGAGAGTAGATACAGAGAGAAGATACAGATACAGAGATATACAGTATGCCATTCCATTTAAAAAATTGAAATACGCTTAATTTAATTAGGCACTTATCTAATGACATTTTTTGAGAGTAATTGTCAAAATTTTCAGCGGCAAAATATATCACTCATAGTAGTACCTTTCAGGTACAATTCGAGATAAATGATCCGTTTTTATCTTATTTGTAGAATTTGAAGCCATTTTATATAACGTCTTTTTGAGGTCAAAATCTTGGAATTTTATTTTTATCACAGAAAGTAAAAAAAAAATAGTTGTACACACATCTCTACAAAAGATGTTTCAAATTAAACGGGGAAGAAACGGCCAGAAACATAATAATATGTTAGCTATTAATACATAGTTTATTATTACTATTACTATGAAATTTATCATCATAAAGATGTATTAGATAAACTGACAAAAAAAAAATATTTGTAAATTTTCAAAATATGCATCATATCATCATATCATCATGCATCGTATCAAAATAGAGAGTTAAAAGAGTTAAAAGTATGAGAATGATAGACAGATAAGTAGATAAATAGATACTCTATTCATGCTAGCACACAATAAAATGTTTTATAAAGTGAATGAAGAAAGGCGAGAGAATTCTCAGAAACTGCAAACAAGTATCAGCCAATGTAGCAAATAACGAAAATAGTCGGAACATATAATTTTTATGTTTCAAAAGAGTACAAAATTTCCATTAAAATAGTTTCAGAATATGTGATTACTGTCGAAAATAGCCAGAACATATAATTTTTATAATGTTTACTGTCAAAATTTAAGTTATTTTTAATTATTTTTATCAAGATTTTAATTTAGTATGTATTATTTATTTAATTTTAATTAATCTGCATTATTGTAGTAAATAAAAACTATAGACAGTTTATTTTAGTTCTTCATTAGTGATCGATTACAGTTCTCAATGATTATTAATAATTTTTCAATGATTTCTGTAAAAGTTTCAATT
Source organism: Othius punctulatus (assembly GCA_951805005.1). Taxonomy (NCBI): domain Eukaryota; kingdom Metazoa; phylum Arthropoda; class Insecta; order Coleoptera; family Staphylinidae; genus Othius; species Othius punctulatus. Next base: position 9,904,759 of record OX638141.1, read on the forward strand.
ATTGATACTAAAATTGCAATTATTCTTATCAATGACTGACAGATTTTCACATACTATTGTCAAATTTCAATTATGTCCATCAAGATTCGTTGATGATTATCTTTTAATTATACTTTTGTTAATTGTAATAAAAAAAACTATTGGCAGTTTTTCTTAGTTTATTTTATCAGTAATCAATGACTGTTCTCCATGATTTAATATAATCATTTTTCAATTATTTCTAATGATACCCTGTAAAATTTCTTTCTGTAGAATTATTGATACTAAAATTCTAATTATTCTTATCAATGATTGTAATGATTGACAGATTTTCACATACTTTTGTCAAAGTTCAATTATGTTCATCATGATTTGTTGATGATTAATGTAAAAAATTTGTTTACTGTACAACGGTGTATACAAATAATACTACATTACATATATTTTTGCTGATTCTGAGTTCTGTAGGATTCTAGAAAAAAATTCAGAAAACATGAATTCTTTATTACTGATCGATTACAGTTCTCAATGATTATTAATAATTTTTCAATGATTTCTGTAAAAGTTTCATTATTGATACTAAAATTGCAATTATTCTTATCAATGATTATAATGACTGACAGATTTTCACATACTTTTGTCAAATTTCAATTATGTCCATCAAGATTTATTGATGATTATCTTTTAATGATAGTTTTGTTAATTGTTGTAAAAAAAAACGATTGGCAGTTTATCTTAGTTTCTTATTAGTAATCAATGACTGTTTTCAATGATTACTAATATTTTTTCAATTATTTCTAATGATACTCTGTAAAATTTCTTTCTGCAGAATTATTGATACTAAATTATTCTTATCAATGATTGTAATGATTGAGAGATTTTCACATACTTTTGTCAAAGTTCAATTATGTTCATCAAGATTTATTGATGATTATTGTAAATTTTTTGTTTACAGTACGACGGTGTATACAAATAATACTATATTACATATATTTTTGCTGATTCTGAGTTCTGTAGGACTCGAGAAATAAATTCAGAAAACATTTGTAAAAACAATTTGAACATACAATTTACACAATGTTCTAGATTGATGAAATGTGAAAATACAAACGCATAGTGAAATTTGCAAAATTACTTTGGGTCTCTACTTTGTCTCTACTTGTCTCTACTTTGTCTATTCTAAGTATTTTCTAAATCGGTGACTATCATCGCATCATCAAACATCATTTGACTACTATCAAAATTTTATAATGTATTTAATAATTTCTGATATAATAAATTTCGAATGTTTTGGAAATACAATTTACACAATGTTCCAGATTGATGAAATGTGAAAATACAAATGCATAGTGAAATTTGCAAAATTTTAAGTATTTTCTAAATCGGTGACTATCATCGTATCATCAAACATCATTTGACTACTGTCAAAATTTTATAATGTATTTCATAATTTCTGATATATTAAAGTATTCTATGTGCACGAAATTTGAGCCCAATATCAGCACGTAAATTGCTTGAAAATTAAGATGTTCATCCAAAATGACAAATATAAGAGACAATGTAGTGATTTTGTAAATGTATGTGAATATTCTAGAAAAACTACAGATAGGGTATTTTCTGATTTTTCGATTTTATAATATATTGAAGTATTTCTAATAATTATGGAAAATTTGAGATCAATGGACGTAAGAAATTTGTACAAAAAAATAGTTCTTAATAAGAAGTAAAAATTTAATGGAATTTAAAGTTTTGATGAAATTTGTGGAAACACAAAGCATGGGTACATTGGGATTATTACATATTTTGATACATTATGCACATCTCAATAATTTAATAAAATTTAAGCTCAATAAAATACGAAAATTGCAAGAAAATTAGGAGAAATTCCAAATACAAGAAGAATTGGCAAATCTACGCCTGAGGTATATTTTGTTTTGCATAATTTCCGATATATTAACGTATTTTAACTATTTCCATGAAATTTGAGCCCAAAATGAGGTCGAAAATTGCTCGAAAATTAATATTTTCAGCCAAAATCACAAATATAAGAGACAATGTTTTGATTCTGCAACTGTACGTGAAAATTCTGGAAAAACTACGGATAGGGTACTTTCTGATTTTTACATTTTATAATATACTAAAGTATTTTTAACAATTCCAGAAAATTTGCGCTCAATTGAACGAGTAAAATTGCATAAAAAAATTGATTTTTGATAAAAAATATTATTTCTGCTTACATAAAACTTCTGAAAAACCTACCCATAGGGAATTTTATGATATCTATATAATGTAATGAAGTATTTTTAATAATTCTGGAAAATGTGAGATCAATGGACGTAAGAAATTTGCACAAAAAAAATATTTCTTGATAAGAAGTAAAAATTTAATGGAATTTAAAGTTTTGATAAAATTTGTGGAAACACAAAGCATGGGTATATTGGGATTATAACATATTTTGATACATTATGCATATCTCAATAATTTAATAAAATTTAAGCTCAATAAAATCACAAAAATTGCAATAAAATTAGAAGTTTTCACAATATTCCAAATACAAGAAGAATTGGCACACCGTATTCGAGTTTACACAAAATATTTGAAAAATCTACGCCTGAGGTATATTTTGTTTTACATAATTTCCGATACATTAACACATTTCAACTATTTCCATGAAATTTGAGCCCAAAGTGAGGTCGAAAATTGCTCGAAAATTAATATTTTCAGCCAAAATCACAAATATAAGAGACAATGTTTTGATTTTGCAACAGTATGTGAAAATTCTGGAAAAACTACGGATAGGGTACTTTCTGATTTATACATTTTATAATATACGTAAGTATTTTTAACAATTCCGGAAAATTTGCGCTCAATCACAAAAATTGCAAGAAAATCAGAAGTTTTCATAATATTACAAATACAAGAATAATTGGCGATGTGTGGCGATCATACATAATAGGGTGCTACATTTGAAAAACAAAAGTTGATGGCTATTTTCGGTAGAATCGGATGTGATAGAAGTTTGAAAGTATTTCAACTAAGGAGAACGGAATCAACAATGTTTGGATGAATTTTTTCAATTTTTTATTTTATCGGGAATCCCATAAACTTTTAATGGTCCATTAGCGTTAAAATAGCAAATTAATAGAAATATTTCTCCATATATATGGAGAATGTTAAAAAAGGCTTTATAAGAAGCGAGAAGAGAAGCAAAGCATCATAAATATTTAATGAAAATTCCAGAAAGATAAATTAATAATAGCAACAATCATTAAGTTGTGATGGGTTGTTATGTAATTTATTTATTGCAATACTTTGTCGTTTCAGAAATTCAAGATTAGCCAGAGTCAAGTGGGTATAAATTATATCTGCCAATAATACCTACTTGAATTTAATATTTCGAGATTTGCCTGACCACAACTTAAATACAATGGCATTAAAACCATAACACCCATCGATGGCTTTACGAACCTTCGTCTTGCGTCTCTTCAACGCACCCAACTTTGAAATAGCGACTGCGGGATGCATAAATTCTGGTTAAGCCCACGTCTGTCATGAAAAACCGAACGCATCGAGCGAAATTTTTAATGCAATTTTACGACGCATTGTTTCATCCGATAACCTATTGACCGTGACAGAGGAGAGCTTGTGAATTTTAGACGTATATTTCATTATCATCCTCAGGAATTTTTATTGTTTTTCTCCGCTAATCAGCGATACTGTTTTCCGTGATTGATGCTTAATAAATTGCGAGCTATTTTTGTGGTCATTCTAATATTATTTATTAAGAATGAACTTTGAGAAATAAGCCGCGAAATTTGATATTGCAGATAGATCTCGGAAGACGCAGAAATTGTTATTTCAATATGCCACTGCTGAGGTTAACATTGATCTTGGAGAGCTTTATTAATTTCTGGCATACGCTTTGAGCGATGTCGTGGAGGTTAATAGGGTAATCTTTCCGGTTTCATTTACGTGGGTCTTTGAGAGCTTTATTAATTTCTAGCATACGCTTTGAGCGTATGCGTTTAGAATTAAACGGGGGTACATACATAAATGCCAACTTGTTTTTTTTGGAATACCCTATATATTAAGGGTATTAAAAAAAAAACAAGTTGTTGGCTACTTCTGGTAGAACTGGAAGTAATAGGAGGTTGAAAGTATTTGACCTGAGGAGAACGGAACCAGACATGTTAGGATGAATTAAAAAAATTAATATATTTTATCGGAAACCCCATAAACTTTTAATGGTCCATGAGCGTGGGCCACCCTGTATACTAAGGCTCGCTGGAAATTTCATTAATAGAATTTATTAGATTGTTTCAAAATTAATGTCTCTGTGCGTGCAGTAAATTTTCATCTCGGTGTGATTACGTTGCACATTTCATAAAATGAATACATTCGTCGCTCCTGTGTAAAACATAAAACAATACCTTCGGGTATGCTATAAAATACGCTCTTCAATTGTCCAGATGATATTCGTGCTTCGTGCTCTATGCGGCGCTCGTAAATTATAATGGCGATTATTTGCCCGCTCTCTCCAGAAATTTACGGTCCGTAGACATAGCGCATCAAAACAGTAATTTATAGCCCCTCTCGATTTTCCCAGTTTGGCTCGGATCTGATCTCCGGATCTCATGAATGTTCGTTTATCTGCAGTCGTAAACAACTCAAAACTCGACGAGAGCATTAGTGCAATCGCAAGTTTTTATAGAACACTAGTAATCACCAATCACCTGAGTTCGATATCTAGGTCTAAATATTTCGAGAGCGGTAATTTTAGATGAAAAATAAGACGTCAACTACTTGTACAAAAATTGGAAAAATAATGACATAAAAATGTAATGAAAATTATACAGTTTACTTAAATTTCATTGCGTATTATATTTGATAGGCTCAAGTACAGTTTACTCGTATCTTTTCTTTAAGCTATAAATTTTCGTTTATAAAAAACTGCCTGACCTTGGACTAATAATTATATCGAATTCAACAGTTTTTGTGTTTTTTTTTTCGTCATGTGTTGTTGTTCCGAGATAATCGAGGGCAATTCCTTATATTTTAGGAGCATATTGTCATTTATATAGAACATTTCGTAGCGCCAAAGATAGTTTTTAGGAACACGTTTTTCTTTGCTGAATACCAGGCAGAATTGATAGGTGGACCAAATCGAAATATTAATACCTGGCGTTTCAAGTTATAAGCCATTTTTAGCCATTTATAGTAGCATAAGAAAAAACTAAATTTGCCAGTGCATACATACGATGCCAATCTTGCAGAAGCCGGTCTAAAATTTTCTAAATCATTTCAAACATGACTAAAATATTAAAAACAAAACCTTTTCGCGAGGATTAAAAAAAATATATTCCAAAATGTATTATTTTAATTTAAAAAATAAATTAAAAAATAGGGAAATAATTTTTTTTTAAGATTGATTAGATTTCAAATGATAGCCACTTTTATAATATTACTAACGCATAGAGATCATGATTTACAACTTAAAAAATCAAATGGCAATATGGCATTAGGGAAGAGGTGATGCCATAAATCAGATTCGTGCAGTAAACTAATCCCTTTGCCTCTGGATTTCCAGAGGTTTCCAATATCATAGAGATCATGATTTACAACTTCAAAAATCAAATGGCAATATGGCATTAGGGAAGGGGTGATGCCATAAATCAGATTCTTGCAGTAAAGTAATCCCTTTGCCTCTGGATTTCCAGAGGTTTCCAATATCATAGAGATCATGATTTACAACTTCACAAATCAAATGGCAATATGGCATTAGGGAAGGGGTGATGCCATAAATCAGATTCGTGCAGTAAAGTAATCCCTTTGCCTCTGGATTTCCAGAGGTTTCCAATATCATAGAGATCATGATTTACAATTTCAAAAATCAAATGGCAATATGGCATTGGGGAAGGGGTGATGCCATAAATCAGATTCGTGCAGTAAAGTAATCCCTTTGCCTCTGGATTTCCAGAGGTTTCCAATATCATAGAGATCATGTTTTACAATTTCAAAAATCAAATGGCAATATGGCATTGGGGAAGGGGTGATGCCATAAATCAGATTCTTGCAGTAAAGTAATCCCTTTGCCTCTGGATTTCCAGAGGTTTCCAATATCATAGAGATCATGATTTACAACTTCAAAAATCAAATGGCAATATGGCATTAGGGAAGGGGTGATGCCATAAATCAGATTCTTGCAGTAAAGTAATCCCTTTGCCTCTGGATTTCCAGAGGTTTCCAATATCATAGAGATCATGATTTACAACTTCACAAATCAAATGGCAATATGGCATTAGGGAAGGGGTGATGCCATAAATCAGATTCGTGCAGTAAAGTAATCCCTTTGCCTCTGGATTTCCAGAGGTTTCCAATATCATAGAGATCATGATTTACAATTTCAAAAATCAAATGGCAATATGGCATTGGGGAAGGGGTGATGCCATAAATCAGATTCGTGCAGTAAAGTAATCCCTTTGCCTCTGGATTTCCAGAGGTTTCCAATATCATAGAGATCATGTTTTACAATTTCAAAAATCAAATGGCAATATGGCATTGGGGAAGGGGTGATGCCATAAATCAGATTCTTGAAGTAAAGTAATCCCTTTGCCTCTGGATTTCCAGAGGTTTCCAATATCATAGAGATCATGATTTACAATTTCAAAAATCAAATGGCAATATGGCATTGGGGAAGGGGTGATGCCATAAATCAGATTCGTGCAGTAAAGTAATCCCTTTGCCTCTGGATTTCCAGAGGTTTCCAATATCATAGAGATCATGATTTACAATTTCAAAAATCAAATGGCAATATGGCATTGGGGAAGGGGTGATGCCATAAATCAGATTCTTGCAGTAAAGTAATCCCTTTGCCTCTGGATTTCCAGAGGTTTCCAATATCATAGAGATCATGATTTACAACTTCAAAAATCAAATGGCAATATGGCATTGGGGAAGGGGTGATGCCATAAATCAGATTCTTGCAGTAAAGTAATCCCTTCGCCTCTGGATTTCTAGAGGTTTCCAATATCATAGAAATCATGATTTACAACTTCAAAAATCAAATGGCAATATGGCATTGGGGAAGGGGTGATGCCATAAATCAGATTCTTGCCGTAAACTAATCCCTTTGCCTCTGGATTTCCAGAGGTTTCCAATATCATAGAGATCATGATTTACAACTTCACAAATCAAATGGCAATATGGCATTAGGGAAGGGGTGATGCCATAAATCAGATTCTTGCAGTAAAGTAATCCCTTTGCCTCTGGATTTCTAGAGGTTTCCAATATCATAGAGATCATGATTTACAACTTAAAAAATCAAATGGCAATATGGCAATATGGTGATGCCATAAATCAGATTCTTGCAGTAAACTAATCCCTTTGCCTCTGGATTTTCAGAGGTTTCCAATATCGGTACGGAATATTTTTTTCGAGAGGTAGGCTTGTGTCATTTTAAGGAATGACAATCCACGAGAATTAATTAACAGAAGATGTCAATAATAATGGACCATTTAATAAAACAAGAAGAAATAAACACTATATTATTTTATTATAGTTTTTGTAGCAAATTGTCATGCTCATTGCTCTATGAAATATAAAGCATGCCATTTCATTAAAAAAATTGCAATACACTTAGTTTTATTATATTTTTTGTAGAAAATTGTCATGCTCATTGCACTATTAGATAAAAAGCATGTCATTTCATTAACAAAAAAAATGCAATATACTTATTTTAAGTGGGCACTTAACTAATGACATTTTTGAATGACTAATTGCCAAAATTTTCAGTTGCAATAAATTGTTTTTCAAACCCACCTTCGATTTTGATTAATTAAAATGGCCATTGGAATTGTTGATAAATCGAGTTTTCTGCACATAACTTTTAATGTGTTAGGAATTGAGAAAGGGTTGTAATTAGGAAAAATGATTGTCTTTTAATTCCACATGGAACTACATAAAAATATACTGGGGTTCCAATTTAAAATTAAAAAAATAAAGTGCTTTAAAGTTTGAAAAGTTTGACACTAATTTTTGGACACTCTGTATAATGCATATCAATAAAACTTGCTTAACGCAACTGTCAGACCTTATTTAATGAGTACCTTGTATGGTTTTAATAACGAGGGACTATTTTTATCCGTTAATAATTTTCTTAACCAATGGTGCAAAACTGATTTTTTTCAGTTTTTATTTTTTTGTGTTAATATCACTAAATTTTTATGGGTATGTAGGCACCCATAAAAGGCACCCAAATAAGCAACAAAAAATATACCATGCAATCTAAAAATATACATCATGATGACGTCACACTTTTTTTGGGACACCCTGTATAATCAAAAATATGTTCCTGAAATACACCCTAGAATGCAAGTAAAGTCTGCAAAATATCAAATTCCTAACTCAATTAGTAACTGAGCTATAGATGACGGGAGGTGAAATGACGGACCCTGTATAAATAATCACAGAAGAGGCCGGAGCAGGCTGATGACTAATCATAACAGTTTGGTAATTTTGTATCAGTAAGCTTGCTATAGGGCACATGTGAGATCACCGGAACGAGAATTAATATTAAGGGTAATCCCGTAGAATAACAGAAAGGGCGAAATTTTAATATAAATAGCATCGTTTTACATGCGAAAAGTTAGTTGGTTCCAGATTCGTGAGGCGACAGGCCGTTATTATCTTCGTTAATAGTATACGCGAATATCATTATAAAGAGTATTATCCGATTTATTTGAAAGTTACTGTGTTCGGAATAATATTGGTTGTTTCGAAATTGAGTAGTAATAATCGGTACATTCCTACCAAAGTACCAAAAACAAATACCCCGTGAAGTATACAGGGTGAGTTTTTTCGGATGTTTAGTATGGGGATCTCGGAAACTAGCGGAGATAGAGGAACGATTAAATGGGAAAAGAATTGCAGTTTTACGAGTTCAATTTCATGACCTTTTTGTATTTAGGAAAAATAGCATAGCTAACTAGATATCTCGAAACAATATATATTTTGTTATTTTGTTCGGAGCATATTGCTCTGTTATTATTGACTTTAGAAAAAATGTGTAAAGGAAAAAGTTATAGGAAATGATGTGCTTAATAATACAGTCTAACCGATTATTTTATTTAAGCTATAATTTTTGAGTTATGACACAAACTTGTGTCTTTTCTAATGGAAACCATAGTCGCCCATGATTTTATAAAAAAGGCCTCTTTTCAACGATTCTAATGATATATCATATTACATATGTAGGTATTTTTATAAATAATTAAATTATGGGAATTTTTTTCTTTTCAGTTTCGAACTATTTGAAGTAGTACGCTATAGAAACAATTGATAGATACAAACGATAATTATAGAGGTGGCCGATCTCCCGATCTCTCTGTTTTAGATTTTTATTTATGGGGAATGGTAAAAGATAGAGTGTATCAAACATCGTACGTCACAGTAGATGACCTTAGAGAAGCTGTACTTACAAGTTACCAGTTTTTGCTAATATTGATGGACGCTCCGTTAGAAAAGCAACAAATTCTGTTTTAAAAAGGTGTGCATTAATCATAATGTTGAACCTTTTGAACATATCTAGTCTTAAATACTTTCCTAACTTTAATTACGTAGTTTTGGTACTACTTTATGTTCTAATATGCTTGTATTGTTTCTCAATTTATCGTCTGTCGTTCCCTGTTTAGTAATTTTGTACTTATGTAATTTTGTTTCATCAGAAATAATTTTTATATAAAATTGTAACTCTAACGAAATAAACATTTTATACCAAAATAATAATGTTTATAATTTCGAAATGAAAAGAAAAATTTTAATAACTAACTTGAATTTTATTATTTTACGCGTTGCGCATCTATCAATTGTTTCCATAGCCTACTTCTTGAATAGTTCGAAAATGAAAAGTAAAAAATAACGACAATTTTATTATTTATAAAAATAACTATATCAAGTGGTATATCATTAGAATAGTTGAAAAAGCGCCTGTTTAATAAAGTCATGGCCAACTATGGCTTCCATTAGAAAAAACTCAACTTTGTCTCATAACTCAAAAATTATAGCTTAAATAAAATAATCAGTTAGATTGTATTATTAAGCACATAATTACGTACAACTTTTTCCTTTACACATTTATTATAAAGTCAATAATAACAGATCTATAGGCACCGAACCAAATAACAAAAAATATATTTTTTCGAAATAACTAGTTATCCATGCAATTCTTCCAAAAAACAAAAATCTTATGTAATTGAACTCGTAAAACTGCAATTCTTTCCCCATTTAATCGTTCCTCTATCTCCGCTAGTTTCCGAGATGCCCTACTAAACATCCGAAAAAACTCACCCTGTATATATAATCTTTACGGTTTCATATACGTGGGTCTTCGAGAGCTTTATTAATTTCTGGCATACGCTTTGAGCGATGTCGTGGAGGTTAATAGGGTAATCTTTCCGGTTTCGTATACGTGGGTCTTCGAGAGCTTTATTAATTTCTGGCATACGCTTTGAGCGATGTCGTGGAGGTTAATAGGGTAATCTTTCCGGTTTCGTATACGTGGGTCTTAGAGAGCTTTATTAATATCTGGCATACGCTTTGAGCGATGTCGTGGAGGTTAATAGAGTAATCTTTCCGGTTTCAAATACGTGGATCAAATACAAGGCTATGTGAAGGGTTGGTAAGGAGAATTACACTGAATCACATTTTCGAATATAGCAAAATGGGGAGATTTAGGAGTAGAGTATAAATAGGAAGGTTTTTAGTGCGTAAAAGTTAGTTGATTGCAAGTTCCAGAAATTAGTTTAAAACTTTTGATTACCTTCGGTATAAATAATCAACTTACTTCGTCATAAGTATACTAGTACTACAATTCATGCAATTTCTCGTTTACAAAGTGAAACATTGTTACCACACTACGTTGTGAGTAATCGTTTTTGAGAAAAAAAAAAACATTCACACTTTGTATCATTTTAACGCTTCTAGATTTTGCGATAGGTCAGACGACACATTCAGATGCCTGATGTCACGGGAATCGCACTTATTTATAAAGGCCAACGGGAAGAGGGAAACTGTGGTCCACTGCCAAGACGTACGAGTGATTGGGCGTTTTCCTTTGTGCCGAAAACAGACGCTTATTTATATTTTGGGCCATTTCCACTGAACGCGCTAATTAATAACCTTTTCGCATTACACTAATCGACCTGATAAACCGACTGACGCATGTCGATCGGAGCAACGCAAACATTCATGGAATTGCATCACTTCGTTACAGTTTTATGCATGAATATTTATAAGCACCTTGTAAATGTTCGAGAAATTGTTGTTGTGTTAATTCGCGAAGCAATTTTTATTCCATGGCGCAGAATTTTGTTTTTTTGCTGCAATGTGGTTGTTTTTGGTACGCATTTAGAGGCTGCTCGGGAAATTTGCTGAAGCAATTTTATCAATGGGGATAATTTTGTAGCGTGATTCACAGTAATCGGTGACAGTGGATACAGCCAGGAATAGTAGATGCTTCATTGTCACATATTGCATCCTAAGGCGTGACACACAGATAGTGTTTCAATATAGGTGTAATAATTGTATTCTATGTTTATAATTACATAGAATGATAAGGCAAGGTTCGGTTTGATAGCTTTTGCATTTTTTGCAAAGTTTGTATTCTTGTTTACAGTGTTAGGTTTCATTTTATGGGATGATTTTATTGCTTAAACTGGTACAGATGCTTATTTATATTTTGGGCCATTTCCACTGAACGTGCTAATTAATAACCTTTTCGCATTACACTAATCGACCTGCTTCAGTGTCACATCAAGGTCGGAAAGAATAAATATATTTAAATCGAACGTGGCTAGAAGGTGAATAAGATAGATTATCTAGATTCTCTATCTATAACAATCGGTAAAACATAACATCCAACTAACAAAAACAAAAAAAAAACATTCATATTATTTGGTAAAACATAACATAACATACAACATAACAAACATAACAAACGGTAAAACATAACATCCAACTAAAAAAAAAAAAATCATTCATATTATTTCATTATATTCAGAGATTAGACAATTCCCTGTTGAAAATTGCAGCCTTAAATAACTGCATTTTTACTTGTTTTCCTCAAAGCCCGAATCAAAATAAATTGATGTATAATAAAGAAACGATTGGTCTATTTTCGTTTGTACAATATTTGTACAAATTATGTAATGTTGCCTAATACATGCTGGTATTTACAGAAAACTTGAAAGCTGATGTAAGAGTAATTTCGTTTTCAACACTTGGTATGTAAATTGTGTACCAAATGAATTTGCGCAAATATAAACTGCAATTACATCTACTTTAATGTATCAGCTGATAAATTAAGTATTGATGATGGATTTTACGTGTGTAAATCATGTAGGTGCTAGGCATGGCAGTGACTCCATATACACAAAAAATCTTCTAAGCAGCCTCAGTTGAATTTCTACAACTGAAGTAATGAATAATGACACTGAAAATCGTGTAAAAAGTAAACTATCAAAGATGAAGTGCAGTAATTTTTAATTTTTAATTTTAGAGAACTTTAATGTCGCTAGATTAAGTTATAAAACCAACTTTAAGTTGGTTAGAGTACCAACTTTCGTAAAATTTCCTTCAAAAGTAAAAAAGTTACAAAAGGAAAAGGATGAAGATGAAGTGCAGTAATTTTTTTATAGAACTTTAATGTCGCTAGATAAAGTTGTAAAATGGCAGAAATAGTATATAACGCCATTAGGCCGATATGTAGCAAATAACAGGCGCGTGTTGAAGTTTGTAAACCGAGGCGAAGCGAAGCGGAGCGGAGCGCAGCCGAGGTTTATATTCAACCAAGCCTGTTATTTGCATATCGGCCGTATGTTGTTCGATACTTTTTGTAATACCTAAATTACAAAAACTGGTCAATTTATCAATATTAAATTTCAAAATTAATAAACTAGTTATCCAGGCGCAATTTGATACCATAGCAACATCAACGGTTCAAATACAAACAAACAAATCAAAGTGAAATTAGAAAAATAATGTCAAATGTGCAAAGTTCTTCGTTTTGTGGTATCCCCGAAGATGTACTAAATGAAGCAAATGCTGCCACAATCGATTTACTTCCCCCAAAAAGTAGCAGCAGGTATGAGAAAGAATATGAAGACTTTATTGCTCATAAATTTGCGTTGTCATTTAAATAACGTCCACGGCCGTTATTATAACGGCCAAGGCCTTTGCGCCTGTCATATCGATCAAGCAGACAGTACTGATAAATGTCAATAACACAGAGGTATTACAAAAAATCAATTAACAGTTTTCGCATTCGTCAATTAACAGTTTCGTCCATTTCGCCACATAAGTAAAATATCGATACAAAATCTTATACAGGGTGGTCACTTTTACTTTTTTACTTCAAAAATGAGCGCACATTTAGAAATTCGAAACATTGTAACCGTAATCCGAATACTGGAATAGTTTATTCGTGGTTTGGACAATTTGATGGCAAAATTATCGTATCTTATTAAAGTCGGATCCGAAATGTTCAAAAATGACAAAAACTAGAAACAAGAAATTTATGAATTCAACGATTCCAAAATTCGATTTCATCAATAATTTTCAAAATCCATTTTTATTCGTATTCGTCAATTAACAGTTGCGTCCATTTTCGCCACATCAGTAAAATATCGATACAAAATCTTATACAGGGTGGTCACTTTTACTTTTTTACTTCAAAAATGAGGGCACATTTAGAAATTCGAAACATTGTAACCATAATCCGAATATTGGAATAGTTTTTTCGTGGTTTGGACAATTTGATGGCAAAATAATCGTATCTTATTAAAGTCGGATCCGAAATGTTCAAAAATGACAAAAACAAGAAACAAGAAATTCAACGATCCCAAAATTCGATTTCATCAATAATTTTCAAAATCCATTTTTATTCGTATTCGTCAATTAACAGTTGGGTCCATTTTCGCCACATCAGTAAAATATCGATGCAAAATCTTATACAGGGTGGTCACTTTTACTTTTTTACTTCAAAAATGAGGGCACATTTAGAAATTCGAAACATTGTAACCATAATCCGAATATTGGAATAGTTTTTTCGTGGTTTGGACAATTTGATGGCAAAATAATCGTATCTTATTAAAGTCGGATCCGAAATGTTCAAAAATGACAAAAACAAGAAACAAGAAATTCAACGATCCCAAAATTCGATTTCATCAATAATTTTCAAAATTCAGTTTATTCGTATTCGTCAATTAACAGTTTCGTCCATTTTCGCCACATCAGGGTAATATCGATACAAAATCTTATACAGGGTGGTCACTTTTACTTTTTCACTTCAAAAATGAGGGCACATTTAGAAATTCGAAACATTGTAACCATAATCCGAATACTGGAATAGTTTCTTTGTGGTTTGGACAATTTGATGGCAAAATAATCGTAACTTATTAAAGACGGATCCGAAATGTTTAAAAATGACAAAAACAAGAAACAAGAAATTTATGAATTCAACGATCCCGAAATTCGATTTCATCAATAATTTTCAAAATTCATGTTTATGATTTTTGAAATTTTCTAAACTAAATTAGAAAATATGAAAACCTGACATAAACATTATTTGAAACTTGCAAATTGAAATTTTATGAATTTAGGGAAAAATCCATGTAAAAAGTTAATATGTAATATGTTAATATGAACATGTATTCATTATATATTATTTATATTTATTATTGATAATTGACGTATACATCCGCCATTATTTCCTACATGTATAGGTGGCTAAGTATAGAAACAAATTGAATTGAATTGAATTGAATTGAATAACAAAATCGCTTACAAAATTTTGATTGTAAACTAAAATATTTTCTTGGACGATTGGAAAAACTGACACTATGGAATCTCAGAAATTTGACTTCTGGAATTGACCTCTAAGTTTTGCAATTCGATAAATTGTCCGAGATAAATTTGAATTCTTGAAAGTAAGAAATGCGGAAATATAAACTCTGGAATAGATCTGAATAAAAAAACTTCAAAAAGCTATTCAGAATTAAACACACGTGGGATTAAATAATAATTAATCAAACATATTTTAGTGATTCATCAATGTACAAATTTTGCAAATTTCTGCATTCCTCATTCATAGATTCTGTTAAAAATTAAAAAATCTGAACTTCGCCAAGCAATATAAATAACTCAGATGTTACAGATTTTTTGTGAAAATTTCAGTACTAATTAAATTTAAGGTTGTGTTAATACGTACTTACTGATAATTGTTTATTTATTTTATTATTTATTCATTTATATCTAAAAAGTTTGTTTTATCTTTATAAATGTAATGTTGTAATACGATATAGTATTACTATATACAGGGTGGTCACTCTTAGGACGCCCACCATTAGGATCTATTAAACGGAAATATATACAGAGTTGGTTAAATGGGAGAAAAGTTTCTTATTTTCATACCTTATAATATTTTTAAGAGAAATCCGGGATATCTTGCACAGTTCCTGAAATATCGCTGAAAAACGGAAAAAGTGCACTTTCCTTTTCCTTTTATAATTCTTTTACTTGTAGGGGAAATTATACGAAACTTGGCACTCTTACATTTTTCTACGTGAGCTTTCTGATGACAGTGTCAAACATTTTCTGCGCCAACTAGATGCCCAAATTTTCGTAGTCAACTTTTGATTTTCTTATGGTCTTCTTTTTCTTTGTCATCAGAAAGCTCACGTCGAAAAATATAAGAGTACCAACTTTCGTAAAATTTTCTTCAAAAGTAAAAAAGTTACAAAAGGAAAAGGAAAGTGCACATTTTCAGTTTTTTAGCGATATTTCAGGAACTGTGCATGATATCCCGGATTTCGTTTCAGTATATTGAAAGGCACAAACATGAGAAACTTTTATTCCATTTGACCAACTCTGTATATATTTCCGTGTAATATATCCTAATGGTGGGCTTCGTAAAAGTGACCACTCATTAATAAATATCTACTTTTTACACTTGTGCCTTAAATAACTATTTTAGAGCATATTTTTGGTTTCCGTAGTAATCAAAAATTTAAATCAAACGAACAAAACTACTACTACATTTTATAATTTATTATGTGCATGCAAAAACTAAACTTCCCATATACAAAATAATGACGATAATTGTGCAATGTTAGTTTACGTAAGCTGATGTAAAAGTGCTGCAATAATAGTAATTAAGTTTTCAACGCATGCTTTCAGTATTTATGTGTTTGTTTAATCTGCAGATGTGCATAATACACAAATGAAGTGGTTATTTCGGTGGTGAAAAATAAATTGCATTTACATTATTTATCTTGCATCACTATATTGCTTTATAGTACTTTGTACAGATACTTTAATTTGTTGGCATGTGTTGGCTTTGAATGTTAAATTAGGTGATAAAAAACTAATAAAATTTATATAAACTAAAAATCTTTATGCAATAAAATAAAAAGTACGTATCTACTATCGTAAGTACTCCAAAAGAAGAAGGAAGAAAACATCAATATTATATGTAAATTTCAACGTAAAGAAATTTTAAACCTTATGGAAATTGTGTTTTCAAGATTTTGGCGTTTTCAAGATTTTGGCGTATCCAAAATTTTAATATCCCTCCATGTGTAGATATGTATGCGTGACTAGTATCTTGGAGCTTGTGAAAGGTTCGTAGAAATGGGAAAAACAAATCACCTTTTTCACAAAACAGTATTATTCAATCTAAATGTACTTCTCTTCAGTTGAAACATTACAGTAATGTTTCTACTGAAGATGATCGCCTAGCGATTGAAATGTACATTTAGATTGAATAATTGTGTTTTGTGAGAAAGGTATTTTGTTTTTTTATTTCTGATATGTATGCGTGTTTGTATTAGCATATGGCAATATTATTGTTCATACTTTTATTGCAAATGAAACTTTTTTTACTGAAAATAAAACACTTTTCCGAGTGTGAAATTTGATATTCTACATTTTGGAGCGAATATCTTGGAGCTTGTGAAAGGTTCGTAGAAATAAGAAAAACAAATCACCTTTTTCACAAAACACAATTATTCAATCTGAATGTACTTCTCTTCAGTAGAAACATTACAGTAATGTTTCTACTGAAGAGAATCGCCTAGCGATTGAAATGTACATTTAGAATGAATAATTGTGTTTTGTGAGAAATGTGTTTTGTTTTTCTTAGCACATGGCACTATTTTTGTTTATAGTTTTATTGCAAATAAACCTTTTTTATTGAAAATAAAACACTTTTATGAGTGTGAAATTTGTTATTCTACATTTTCGCAAATTACCTAATGCTGATTCATTTTTGATTTATTTCGTCCAACCTGAAGCACAAGGTAACTTTTCTACTTTATTATATTTGTGGATATTTTCAAAATAGGACAAATATTTCTTTATTGTTTAACTATATTTTAACATTAGTTTATAAATGTGTTCAATTTTAAGAAATTATATTTTACCATTAGTTTATAAAGGTGTTACCTGAAGCAGTAGGTAACTTTACTACTTTATTATTTTTGTGGATATTTTCAAAATAGGATAAATATTTCTCTATTGTTTAACTATATTTTAACATTAGTTTATAAATATGTTCAATTTTAAGAAATTATATTTTAACATTAGTTTATAAACGTGCTCAATTTTAAGACATTTCTGTGCACTAGTATACCCCATAATTTACGACTTGCACATGATACACTATGTTGGGTAGTAAATTATGGAGAGCCGCACGCAACCTACTAATAATAGTTTCTATTAATACAGTTTTGTCAAACACCATCGATTCTTCCTTCTGGTCTCTTCAAGCACACGCTTGAGATGCAATGGGTCGTAATTTGATGGTATGTGTTGGCTTTAAATTTTAAATTAGGTGATAAAAAACTAATAAAATTTATATAAACTACAAATCTTTATATAATAAAATTTAAAAAATGGAATATATCCACAAAAATAATAAAGTAGAAAAGTTACTTTCTGCTTCAGGTTGAACTAAATAAACCAAAAATGAATCAGCACTGGGAAATTTGCGAAAATGTAGAATATCAAATTTCACGCTGGTAAAAGTGTTTTATTTTCAATAAAAAAAGTTTTATTTGCAATAAAAGTATGAACAAAAATATTGCCATATGCTACCAGTAAGTACTCCAAAAGAAGCACGAAGAAAACATGAATATTATATGTAAATTTGAACGTTAAGAAATTATTGAAGTTCGTCGGTATATATACACGAAAAATTGTTGTAATGGTTTGACATTAATGTGTATGAATATCTAGCCGTTTAGTAGTTTTTTACTTTACTTTACTTTACTTTAGTTTCATCGAAATTGCGCATTGCGCGCCAGAATTCACCCCTTTACTTCCGATCTCTATACCCGTGCGAACTATAGCTTTTGTGTCCAACTAATTTTTGTTCAAAATTTAGATTCCATCAACTTTACTTGATATAAAAATGTTCAGGCGACGCACTGTTTATGAGATAATCGCGAAAAATACCACTTGTTAGCTGTTTGGAGGGTGCTTTTTTTCAATATTAAGGGATGAAGTCTCCACCAAGGAAGGGGGAAGTCGACGGATATTCGATTCTAGCAAATTTAAAAGAAAAATATTTATTTTCGCCAAAATGGTTTTTTGGGGCTAATATGACTGGACTATCAACGGTATTAACATATTTAAAGTGAAATTTTCAAAAATTAAATTGTTATTGTTAAAATAAAATTTGTATACCAAATTTTAAAACTATATAGTAAAAAGAAACATCTATTGTTAGAGTATGTATACCAAATTTAAAAGAAAAATATTTATTTTCGCCAAAATGGTTTTTTGGGGCTAATATGACTGGACCATCAACGGTATTAACATATTTAAAGTGAAATTTTCAAAAATTAAATTGTTATTGTTAAAATAAAATTTGTGTACCAAATTTTAAAACTATATGGTAAAAATAAACATCTATTGTTAGAGTATGTATACCAAATGTAAAAGAAAAATATTTATTTTCGCCAAAACGGTTTTTTGGGGCTAATATGACTGGACTATCAACGGTATTAACATATTTAAAGTGAAATTTTCAAAAATAAAAAAAGTAAATAGTAAAAAGAAATAATTATTGTTAGACTTGGTTTGTATTAATATTTAGATTGTTGGCACAATTATTAAGGATAATTTATCAACTCAAAATGGAGGATTTATTAATTGTGTCATTTTTTCATGTTAAGTGCGATTTGACATATTCAAATCATACAAATCAAATCATCAAATTCATTTTTACAATGAATGTGATATCAAAATTTGGATGTATATAAAAGTTCAAATATCTATAATAATAATAGTAATAATAATAATAATTTCTACTACTCCTCCACCTATATCGTAATTGGTTACTATCATTATTTGACAGAGAATTCTGACATAAACGGTATTAACATATTTAATGTGAAATTTTCAAAAATAAAATTGTTATTGTTAAAATAAAAGTTGTATACCATATTTTAAAACTATATGGTAAAAAGAAACATCTATTGTTAGACTTTGTTTGTATTAATCTTTAGATTGTTGGCACAATTATTAATGATAATTTATCAACTCAAAATGGCAGATTTATTAATTGTCATTTTTTCATGTTTATTTATTTATTTATTTAACGGAAAAAATACTCAATTTTTGTGTACATACCACTACCACTAGTACTGTTAAGTGCGATTTGACCTAATCAAATCATACAAATCAAATCATCAAATTCATATTTATAATGAATGTGATATAAAAATTTGCATGTATATAAAAGTTCAAATATCTATAATAATAATAATAATAATTCCTACTACTCCTCCACCTATAGGGTAATTGCTTACTGTCATTATTTGACAGAGAATTCTGTCATAATTACATTTAATTTTACCATAGGCCCTAGTTCAATTATTCCATACTTTATCCCTCACTGTATAAATAGAGTTGTTATGCATGTGGAAAATATGGTTATTGCTGGTAGAATATATATCTTAACGATTTATGTAACTATTTTTATATGTACTATGTGTTCAACGTTGCGAATGGTCAAGGCCGAAGCAATTGTTGACAATCAACGTTAATACAATGAAACAAACTCCAAGTATCAATAATTATTATATTATATTAAATCATCTCACAAACGCAAACACGCCAGCAGGAGCTAAATGTAGAAAAAATCATTCTTATAAGCAGAGTATATTTATACTTTTTCCTTCGTGGCAGAAACATATTCATTTTTTATTTTATTCATATAAATAGTTATATAATATTGATATGATACATATCAAAATCACATAATCACATATCACATAAATCATGCAAGACGTATTTATTTCACTTATAAAGAGGCATATATGATTTTTATTTATTATTCTAAATGTAGGCTCATTTCTGAGTGTGAGATATACTGTAAGACATATGAGATTAATAACAGTTTTGAATGACTAATTGTCAACATTTTCAGCTGCAAAATATATCAGTCATAGAGGTACCTCTCAGGTACAATTCGAGATAAATTATCCGTTTATATCTTATTTGTAAAAGAAATTGAAGCCTTTTTTTTTGCTGTACGATTTTCTAAAACGAAAATTTTCGAATTTTCTATAATATTTGAATTCACTTTTCATGGTTTTGAAGCATGACTTTGCTACAAAAAAATATTATACAATCATATTCCCAAAATGAGTAATTTTTTATTTAATTTTTCGAAAACTATGTATTTCGTGAAAATGGTTGTAAAATACTTTTTTGTAGTAAATTGTCATGCTAATTGCTCTATGAGATAAAAAGTATGTAATTCCATTAAAAAAAAATGTAATACGCTTAATTTAGGTGGGCACTTAACTAATGACACTTTTGAATGACTAATTGTCAAAATTTGCACCTATAAAATATCAGTCAGGACTTTTAGGTACAATTCCAGATAAATTTTCTGTTTTTATCTTATTTGTTAGAGAAATTGAAGCCATTTTTATTTTTGCTGTACGATTTTCTAAAACGGAAATTTTCGAATTTTCTATAATATTTGAATCCACTTTTCATCGTTTTGAAGCATGTTTTTGAAGCATGACATTTGCTACAAAAAAATATTATACAATCACATTCCCAAAATTAGTAGTTTTTGATATTTTTCGAAAACTATGTATTTCGTGAAAATGGTTGTAAAATACTTTTTTGTAGTAAATTGTCATGCTAATTGCTCTATGAGATAAAAAGTATGTAATTCCATTTTTAAAAAATGTAATACGCTTAATTTAGGTGGGCACTTAACTAATGACACTTTTGAATGACTAATTGTCAAAATATTCACCTATAAAATATCAGTCAGTCCTTTCAGGTACAATTCGAGAAAAAAAATCTGTTTTTATCTTATTTGTAAGAGAAATTGAAGCCATTTTTCATAACGCCTTTTTGAGGTTAAAATCTTGGAATTTAATTTTTATCTCAAAGTAAAAAACATAGGTGTACATACATCTCTACAAATGATGTTTAAAATCAAACGGGGAAGCCAAAAACATAATAATATGCAGGGCGTTCCATCTAAAAAAACAAAAATTGAGGGCCACTTCCGGTAGAACCGGAAGTGATTGAATGTTGAAAGTATTTCACCTGAGAAGAACGGAATCAGCCATGTTCGGCTAAATTTATTCAAAATTTTATTTTATCGCGAACCCCATAAACTTTTAAAGGTTCATTAGCATGGGACCCTGTATAAATGCACATGAAAGTATGTGTATTTATAAAATAAGGCACCAATCAATATCGCATGCTATTTTTGTGGAGCGTTGTAATTAATAAGACCATGATTAAAAGTAATATTACATAAGTTATTAATACACCAGACAAAAACCAATCAAGCAGATAACACATACACCTGACAAAATCCGTACAAGCACCAAGCATTAAAATTATCCAGACGTGTATTAATTTTAGAACCCAGTTTAAAAACAGAACGTTTTGAATATCTAATATCTTATATGAATCCGTGTACATAGCATACTTTGTTGAATAAATAATGTATCTGTAATAACCAAAATATCAAAATATAGAATAAGAAACATTTTATTGAGACATAAAAAAAAACTTAACAATTTTGACTTGTCATGTTAACACATGTATACGTGAAATAGAGTGATGGAATAATGAAATAAGATTAAAAATTAAAGGCAAAAAATATGAAAAGACATTTCGGTCTCTATACCGTGCGAACTATAGCATTTGTGGCAAACTGTGATATAATTTTTGTTCAAAATTTTGTTTCCATCAACTTGATCCGAGCTTGAAAACAGAACGTTTTGAATATCGAATATCTTATATTAATCCGTGTACATAGCATACTTTGTTGAATACACATAAATAATGTATCTGTAAT
The DNA here is from genome assembly GCA_951805005.1 of Othius punctulatus. NCBI lineage: Eukaryota > Metazoa > Arthropoda > Insecta > Coleoptera > Staphylinidae > Othius > Othius punctulatus. The sequence goes on from OX638141.1 coordinate 9,927,131, forward strand.
AACTAGCCAAAATATCAATATATAGAAAAGAAACATTTTCTTGAGGCATAAAAAAACTTAACAATTTTGACTTGTGATGTTAACACATGTATACGTGAAATAGAGTGATGGAATAATGAAATAAGATTAAAAATTAAAGGCAAAAAATATGAAAAGATATTTCGGTCTCTATACCGTGCGAACTATAGCATTTGTGATAAACTGCGATATAATTTTTGTTTAAAATTTTGTTTCCATCAACTTGATCCGATATAAAAAATTTCAAGCGGTGCAAAAAAAGGAAGAAGACTACGAATGGTATAAAGAAAAGAGAAATGAAATAGTTATACACGTCAAAATAAAGCCAAACAATTATTATTAATATTACAAGAGTGAAATAGCTATTTATGGTATAAGTGAATAAAGTCGAATTTTATCCACGAAAAAACAAGAGGTGAAGGCGAGTGCGATAATGTTTTCGAGTGGATAAAATTATTGCTTTATTCACGTGTATCATGACATTCATGACATTATGAAAAATTGCTTGAATTTCTCTTACAAATAAGATAAAAACAAACACAACTTTTCTCGAATTGTACCTGAAAGGTCTATGACTGATAAATTTTGTAGCTGAAAATTTTGAAAATTAGTCATTAATTAAATGCCCACTTAAATTAAGTGTACTTCATTTTTTTTTAAATTGAATGACATACTTTTTATCTCACAGAGCAATTGGCATGACAACTACAAAAAACTATTATACAACCATATTCTCGAAATACGTGGTTTTTGAAATATTTTGAAAATTCGATTTCTGCATTGTGTCATTTTGCCTATACTGTTTCGCAAACTATTATGCATGTGTTAATAGTTTGCGAAACATGCTCATCTTTCGTAACTGTGATAACTAATGTTAACATAGCTATTTATGGCATAAGTGAATAAAGTCGAATTTTATCCACGAAAAAACAGTTTAGCGCAAGGGGCGAAGCCGAGTGCGATAATGTTTTCAAGTAGATAAAATTGCTTTATTCACGTGTATCATACAAGATTTTTTCCAATTCGTTATCAGAATTGAAAAATTTGCGTGTAGTGTCACATTGTTAGGTGACAACGAAAATTTCAAGGATAGTGCGAATTTACCTATTTTTTTACTTTATTTACGTGGTCAATTGTTATAGTGAATAAAGTGAAATTGTAAACATTTTATTATAAAATTGCTTTATTCACGTGTATCATACAAGATTTTTTCCAATTCGTTATCAGAATTGAAGAATTTACGTGAAGTGTCACATTATCAGGTTACAACAAAAATTTCAACGATAGTGCGAATTTACCTATTGTTTTACTTTATTCACGTTGTCAATGGTTATAGTGAATAAAGCGAAATTGTAAACATTTTATTCACTAATTCGATTAAAGTGTAGTTTTAACGATGAGATTCAATATACATAACGAGCATTTTAATAATGCGAATTGGAAAAATACCTTTTAAAACCAGTATTTAAGATGAAAACTGTTATACAGCTTAATGTAAAAACAGACTGATCTACGTGCTTTGAAGCTCGCATGCAAGATAAAAATATACTCAAATGTAACTCGAGACCTCAACAAAATTAGTTGTTTTAAATAAAAGTAAAAATGCCCACAGCTTTCTCACGGAACATAGCGTAAAATACAAAGACATTAATAACAATTTATCAAGTCACTTTGATTACACATAAAAGATTTTACAAGAGTTTAAATAATGCGAGAGTCTAATCTTACAACATAAAAAATCTGGTGTGGCAAAGACATGACTTCATCTTACTAATGGCAGTAAAAATATACGATAATATATATATTTTTTTAAATTTTATTTATATAATATATAAATAAAAATTAAATCAAATAAATAAATAAATAACAATAATACTTTTTTTCTCTAATCTGACAGTCAATATTTAATATCAAATATTTTTGTTCGGGTCAACAAAAGTTGCATGAAAAAAATATGGTTCCTGAATTGGAGGCATGTGGCCTCTATTCAGATATCAAACAAAGCCTGAACAGAAATACACAAAATTCCCCGCAAAAATTATGCGTTTCTCGATTTGCTTATATTTCAATATATTTTGATGCCTCTTCCATTGAAAAAAAATCTGCCCACCATATGATTTTATCATACAAATTTCCAGTTCAGTTATATTCATATAATTAAATTATTACGAAATTTAGCTGTATATTACTGAGTAAACTCTAAACGTGCTTTGAAAATTTGCATTCTATAAAAAAATATGCTTGATTTATGTTCAAGTTAAATAGCCCTAAATCTCGGCAGAGTTACTGACAGTGAAATTTTTTTAAGCCTTTTTTCTGGAGCTGTTGTTTCGGGTTCGTGTGAAATTTCCTTGTGGAGGAAAAAAATAATAATAATAAAATTGCTATATTATCCAGCACACCCAATTCCTCCCAGTTTTCTTGAGGTTTGATAGTATTTTGAAAGTTTCTTAAAATTATCTATTTGCCTTACAATTTGAACTACATTCTATACTTCTTACATTCAACTACATTCCTACTGTCAGTACAAATTATCAATAATTTACAGGAGTACACATAATGAAAAAAATGTTTTTTGCTACCGTCAACTACCGGCATTCAGTTGACGGCAGCAAAAAAACATTTTTTCCATTATGTGTACTGTAAATTATTGATAATTTGTACTGACAGTAGGAATAGCTTTATATTTCTGATTTATATTATTCCCCAATCTATGCGTCAATGATACTTGAAAATGATTTACTAAGAATATATTTGATTGAAATTTTCATGGTTCATGTCGACATTGATTATTTATACACAGGATATTTGGAATATATAGCAAATAATTAGGATCAATTTTTGATCATTTACTTTTCTTATCCTGTAGTTCGGTAGAACCAATGACCATAATTTTGGCCATTGGCCATAGTTTTTAAGGCCATTGGCCATGGTTTCAGTTTTTATACGAGGCATCTCATTTTTTCCACCATCAATTTCAATTACATAACCACTGCTAATATAATTATTATTGCAGGATGTAACGCGATGCGAGGAGTACTTTTTCGAAATTCAGTGCCCCCATTGTAAAATTAAACTTCTAAAACGGTAGAGGTGACTTGTGCGAAAACATTCTGAAAATAGCAAAGTCGGTGGGAATAATAAAAAAATAATCACCAACTCGAAAAAATCCTAAAATGGGTGCCGCCACTAGGGAAGCATGGCCCCAATTGTGGCAAATTTCTACGATTTACTTATTATTTGTATTCACAATGATCAAATTAAACCACAGTTACGCGAGCATATCAGATTTTTTTATTATTATGATTTTTTTTCTATATAAGTTATAGTCTGTACGAAAGTAAATAATTCAAATATATTTAATTTCAAATTCAAATACAACAATTTAAATATTGCAGTCTAGACGAAATAAATAACTCAAATATATTTAATTTCAAATTCAAATATAACAATTTAAATATTGCAGTCTGGATGAAATTAAATAATTCAAATATATTCAATTTCAAATTCAAATACAACAATTTAAATATTGCAGTCTGGACGAATTTAAATAATTCAAATATATTCAATTTCAAATTCAAATATAACAATTTAAATATTGCAGTCTGGACGAAATTAAATAATCCAAATAAATTTAATTTCAAATTCATATACAGGGTGAGTTTTTTCGGATGTTTAGTGTGGGGATCTCGGAAACTAGCGGATATAGAGGAACGATTAAATGGGGAAAGAATTGCAGTTTTACGAGCTCAATTTCATGAGCTTTTTGTTATTTGAAAAAATTGCATGGCTAACTAGATATCTCGAAAAAATATATTTTTTGTTATTTTGTTCGGTGCCTATGGATCTGTTATTATTGACTTTAGAAAAAATGTGTAAAGGAAAAAGTTGTACGTAATTATGTGCTTAATAATACAGTCTAACTGATTATTTTATTTAAGCTATAATTTTTGAGTTATGACACAAAGTTGAGTTTTTTCTAATGGAAACCATAGTTTTCCATGACTTTATAAAAAAGGCCATTCTTTAACTATTCTAATGATATACCATATTACATAGTTATTTATGGGGATTTATTATTAATGCCATATTTTTTTCTCGTAAAATCGATATTTTTCAAGGAATTCAAGTTAAAAATCAAACGAATTTAAAAAAAAACTAAAAAATTATAATGAAAGTTACTAACAACTTTCATTATAATGTTTTCTCGTAAAATCGATATTTTTCAAGATATTGGTAATTTATTGGAAGTTGTTAGTAACTTTCATTATAATTATTTCTCGTAAAATCGATATTTTTCAAGATATTGGTAAATTATGGTCACAAAACGCGAGAAACGTATATATATACTGTAAATGGCTAAAAATCAACAGAATTTTTGAAAAAAGGACTAAAAGCAAAAGTAAGAACACCCTGAGTTTTTGGAAAAACAAAATCAATGTAACACTTTTTTTTTGGCAGTCAATCTGGACAAAAGTAGGTAATTTTTGGTAAAAGCAACTTGTTTGTTATAGCAACAGTAAGAACACCCCGAGTTTTTGGAAAAATATATTAACCCATGCAACCCATTTTTTTTGCCACAAATGAGTAAACTGACCCCTTTTGAAGGTTGTCTTTATGTTTTAATATTTTTCGACCAAAAACAATTCGACGAAAAACCAACAATTTTCATCATAATTTTGTTGTCGTAAAATCGATATTTTTCGAGATTGTTGAGTATTTAGCACGTACACCCGATAACAATGATGGTGGTTATTTAAGGGTACTATGTGGATACCAGAAATGAGAAGTGATATTAGTGGACTGTATTTATTGATGGTTCAAATTTCTACACGCAATATTGGTGGTGTGTTCTGTGCAAACTCTGAAGAATGAATGTCGTCTCGAACGAGCGGCGGACAGGGGTGGTGGCGACGACGCGGTGGCTAATTGAAGGGAACATCTGCATTTCTTGGGTTTTGCCAAATGTGCGGATTACGCCGGAAAGACCGCCGAAAGCACAATACATTTTAATCCCTCCAATATACCGCCGCTTCGCCGCCACTTAATGATAGTCACAACATGCCCCCCGCCTTGAAATAGTAATTTCTAAATAAATGCACATCACCAAAGACTTAAATCTAATCATACAAACATGTATACAAATAAAATAAACAGGCAAGCTAAAGTAAATATGAAGGCGTTTACGAATAAAAGGGAACACATATATTACAAAGTTGAGATAGATGTTATAATCTAAAAACAAATCTGAAATAAGATATATACACAAGTTATAATACAACGTAAAAAATAAGAGAAAACAATTGCTTAAGAGGGGCAGCACTACCTGTCACTTCACTTGTCCGCGAATAGCGGGCACAGTTTACGCACTGCACGTTTAATTACGCCACGTTGGGTGCGTATTGATGCGACTCTTACGACTCCGTCATCTCCGTGGTGGATTTCCACAACGCGCCCGAGTAGCCACTTCAAAGGTGGAAGATTGTCCTCCTTGACAATCACGATGGTGTCCAGCTTCAGGTTGGATTGTTGTTGTTTCCACCGTACTCTCTGCTGCAATTCGGACAAATACTCCTTTGACCAGCGTTGCCAAAAGTGCTGGTTCAGCTGCTGGATTCGCTGGAAGTTTGACAGCCGCGCTTCCTTGATGTGAGATAAGTCAGGATCCGGTAGTGATGTCAGCGGTCTCCCAATGAGAAAGTGAGCAGGGGTGAGCGGTGTAGGGTAATCAGGGTCATTGGATAATACAGTTAATGGTCTTGAGTTGAGGATTGCCTCAATCTGAACAAGCAATGTATAGAGATTTTCAAATGTTAAGTTAGCGTTTCCAATTATTCGTTTTAAGTGTGATTTAGTTGACTTTACTCCGGCCTCCCACAGACCTCCAAAGTGCGGTGAGCGGGGAGGTATAAAATGCCATTCGACGCCGTCCAATGCCAAATTTTCTACAATATGCTGTTGATTGTCTGCGATAAATGATCTTAGGTCTGCATTAGCGCCTACGAAGTTTGTGCCATTGTCCGAGTGCACATACGAAGGCTTACCGCGACGCGCAGCAAAACGTCGAAAGGTAGCGACAAAAGCGTCCGCTGTCAGCTCTGTTACTAATTCCAAATGGACAGCCTTGGTTGCAAAACAAATGAACAGTGCGATATAACCCTTTATCAATTTTGCACCGCGACCCTTTTTATTCTTTAAATAAACTGGGCCGGCATAGTCTACTCCGGTGTGATTAAAAGGAGGGCTCGGATTAACGCGTGCTGCCGGAAGGGCACCCATGATGGGATTAAATGGCTTTGCGTTGAACCGATGGCAACGTACGCACTCTCGTACTATTTGCTTAGATAGGTTTCGACCCGAAACTGGCCAAATTGTCTGACGTATCGAGTTTAATATAGATTGCGCGCTCGCGTGAAATAACCGCAAATGCTCATGTTGAAATAATAATTTTGTAACGTAATGATTACTGTGGATAATAATCGGATGTTTTTGATTGTAGTTTAGTGATGAATTTTTCAATCTTCCGCCAACCCGTAAGATCCCTTTCTCATCCAAAAACGGATTCAGATTTTTGATTTTACCTTTGTCACTGACACAATTGTTTTGGCTCAATTCGCCAATTTCGTCGGAAAAGCATTCAGACTGTACCAATTTGAAAACTGATTGACGCGAGGCATATAATTCGTCTCGTGATAAGCACCCATGACTCTTACGATCTGGTTTCTTTGAATTGTGTATGTATCGCAAAACATATGCCATGACCCGCTCGAGTCGTCCAAATTTTGAGAAATTGTTGAATGGAATTATGTTATTGTTGTTATTTGCGAGGTGCACAGCTGCTAATGATTTTAATTCGGGTAATGGTGGTGAAGTCGTTGGCATAGGCGGCCACTTTGAGGAACAGCCTTTAAGCCACAGGGGACCATGCCACCATTGCTCTAAACTTGATAAAATCGTCGGTTCTACACCCCGCGAGAGGTAATCGGCTGGGTTGTCCATTGTCGGAACGTGACGCCATTCATAAGCTGCGCAAATTGATTGAATTTCGGCAATCCTGTTGCTTATGAAGGGTTTTAACATATTAGGAGCTGTTTTAATCCACCCTAATACAATTGTTGAGTCGCACCAAAGAATGCATTTATCAAAAGATATTTTTAACGATCTCATAACAATTTTGATCAACCTAGCAAGAGTGAGCGCGCCGCATAGCTCGAGCCGTGGAGTCGTTAGCGTTTTTAATGGTGCTACCTTTGATTTGGCACAAATCAAATTTACGTTGACTTTGCCAAATTTGTCCTTTGTTTTTAAATAAATGGACGCTCCATAAGCGTCATTTGATGCATCTGAAAAGCCATGCAATTCAGTCGTCAATGTGTTCTTACACATCACATGTCGTTTAATTCGAAGTGAGTTTAAAACAGGTAGATTCCGTCTGAAATTAGTCCATTTAGTAGACAATTCTTGAGGTAATGGTTGGTCCCAAGTTAATTTATGTTGCCACAATTTTTGAAGCATTATCTTGGCAATTATAATAGATGGCGCTAGTAGCCCTAATGGGTCGAAAATGCGCGCTATTTCCGATAGCATTTCCCGTTTGGTAATCTGATTACTGCATGAGTACGCTGGGATTGAATAGCGGATGGTGTCCTCTGCAGGTAGCCAATATATGCCTAGGGTTTTGTTTTCTCCCTGAATTTTGATTTCGTTTGGCACATCAGCATCATCCAGAAGTGAGCGATGATTTGATGCCCACTTTCTTAATGTGAATTTACCTGAGCTGAGAACCTCGATTAACTGTGTTTTTTTTAGTTTTAGTGACTCGATACACTCTGCGCCGGTGAGCAGATCGTCCACGTAAAAATCGTCATTTATAATTGTTGATATTTCGGGTAAAGTCTTGGCGCATTCTAACGATAATTGTTTCAATGCACGGATGGCTAAAAATGCAGCAGATGCCGTCCCGTACGTAACTGTCGTTAATTCATACGTTTTTAGCGCGTGTTCCGGCATCTCGCGCCATAGTATACGCTGAAGGTGAGTTTGTTGTGGTGCAATAAGGACTTGCCGATACATTTTCTCTATATCGCCTGACAGCACATATGTATGCTTACGAAAACGCAGCAGAATTGTGAATAAGTCTTGTTGAATGCTAGGACCCGTGTGCTGTATGTCATTAAGAGAGTAATTAGACGTTGATTTCGCGGAACCATTAAATACTACACGCAGTTTTGATGTCGAACTGGATTCTTTGAACACTGCATGATGTGGCAAATAGTAAGACACTTTGTTGTCATTTAGTTCATCAATAAGTCGCATGTGCCCAAGTGATTCATATTCGCGCATGAATTGTATATAATGTTCCCGTAAGGTGCGATTCAATTGCAATTTACGCTCTAATTGTAGGAACAAGCGGTTTGCAATTGACTTTGTATCACCCAATACTGTCTCATCATGTTTTAGAGGTATTTGGGTAATAAATCGACCGTCTGTGGCGCGTTTAGTTGTGTTGATAAATAAGTTCTCACACTCTTTTTCCTCATCGGACATTATTCTTTCATCTACATTTAACGTTTCAACCGACCAGAATTTTTCGAGTTGATCCTGCACGTCAAGATTGGTAGTTAAAAAACTGTTAGTGTGAGTAGCAGAAAGTTGGATTTTTCCAGAAATAACCCAGCCCAACCGCGTATTTTGTATAATGGGGTTGTTTTTACCTAAATTAATATGACCCTTAGTCAATAAGTCCCAGAAATAATCCGCTCCGATTAGTAGATCGATGGCTTGCGGTTGATCGAAATCGGGGTCAGCTAATGACAAGTTTTCGGGTATATTTAATTGACTAACATTTATTCTAGTTTGGGGCACTAATCCAGTTATGGTCGGAATTATCATGAATGTTACATCCGCTTGGTAACTGCCATTTCGATTCTGCATATTAGTACGGCATGTGTTATGCACTTGCATGTTAGATTGTCCAATTCCAGCAACATTACACTGACTAGGGTATTTTTTAAGGTTTAGTTTATTTTGGAGCGATTCGACAATGAAACTTGATTGAGATCCAGAGTCAAGTAGTGCTCGCGCATAGTGAATTTGATTCGCCGAATCCATAATTTTTACTTTGGCGGTCCCTAGAATGACAGAGTTTGTTTTGGCATGAAATGACATAGATGTTGAAGTACCTGCGACCGGTGAATTTTCGAGTTCGCGTGTTTCTGATGCATTGTTTGAATTTACTTCAAAATGAAGTAGAGTGTGGTGCCGCCTATTGCATTTGCGACAATTTCCCGCTTTACAATTTGTTGAACTGTGATCGGCGCCAAGACAGTTCATACAGAGTGATTTTGTCTTTGCATATGCTTGTCGATCCTTCGCCGTGAGTTTAATAAAATCTGGGCATTGATTTAGATAGTGGCGTTGTCTACATCTGACGCAATTAACTGTAGGACGCGTTGATGCGACATGTGATAGAGTTTTTGTGTTGATTTGATTTTTGGAGTGTTCCATGCGCTCTAGCGTATTGGCTCTGTCGCGCAAGAACTGTAGTAAATCTTTGAGGGTTTCAGAACCCTTACGACAATGCTCCTCCCAGTTGTACTCGGTTCTACGATCTAACCTTTCGCAAATAGTAAATATTAAAAGAGTGTCCCAATGATCTGTGGGCTGGTTTAATGCATCTAATGAGCGCAGGTGTTTTGACACGTCGTCTACAATTTTTCTTAATTTGGCTGGAGTTTCCCTGTGTACGTTCTCCAATCGAAATAAGGCCTTGACGTGATTATAGATCAGCAGACGCTTATTGTCGTACCTCTCACAAAGAATTTTCCACGCGGTATCGTATGTGGACGCCGTGAACTCTAATGATTTTATAACTTCCGCGGCCTCTCCGTGGAGTGAAGCGCGCAAGTAATGAAACTTTTGAATATCGTTTATTGACGGGTTTTTGTTAATTAATGACTCAAAGGTATCGCGAAACTCGAGCCACTTGTCATATGTGCCGTAGAACTTAGGCAATTCGATTGTTGGCAATTTGACATTGTTTTGCGACACTATTGCAGGTATAAGACTTGGTGTAGTAGAACTATTTTGATTATTGGCATTAGACTGCGTGCGAGTGGCTTTCAGCTGTCTCGTTATAGAATCAATTGCGTCTGCGTAGACGGTTGTAAAGTTATCGAGTTCCTCAATGTGAGTGGGTAACTCGTCGTCATCTACAATGCTTTCAATTTCGTTGTAAATTAATTTAAATTCATTGTAAACGTTAATTATAAGCCCGTGTTTGACTTCTATAGTATCGATTTCCTTATCTGGCAGTAATACCAGATTGGTACATTGATACCTTGTTAAAGTATCGTTAATGAATTTACTGAATAAAGTTACTCGCGTTTTTATGGCTCCGCGTTTGCGGATTAATAACTTCAAGTCAGAAGCCATTGTTTGTTCAGACCAGGAGGTTTAGGATTATAGACAGGAAGCTCACTTACTTGTTACCCTCGTAGAGGACCGGAACTTGGTCGCAGGCGTCGCTCCTGGGAACCTGGTGGGTGAGGTACTTCCGTCGTGTGTTGATCCTCCTGATGATTGGGGATGTGAGCCGGGCAGGATTCGTCGCTGCTGGATCACCTGGGGCCCGTTGATTCACCTGGTGCTTGTAGCGTAGTAGTGGACTGGAACTTGGTCACAGGCGTCGCTCCTACTGCTGCCGTAGGCGTCGGGTTGTGATGATAGGGGCACTTGCGCGTCGCTGCACTATCAGCCACAATTCGACAGAGTTTGCATATTATGGTTTGAAATTACCAAAAAATGTGTAGAAATCCGGTTCGTTTGGACCAAATGTTGAGTATTTAGCACGTACACCCGATAACAATGATGGTGGTTATTTAAGGGTACTATGTGGATACCAGAAATGAGAAGTGATATTAGTGGACTGTATTTATTTATGGTTCAAATTTCTACACGCAATATTGGTGGTGTGTTCTGTGCAAACTCTGAAGAATGAATGTCGTCTCGAACGAGCGGCGGACAGGGGTGGTGGCGACGACGCGGTGGCTAATTGAAGGGAACATCTGCATTTCTTGGGTTTTGCCAAATGTGCGGATTACGCCGGAAAGACCGCCGAAAGCACAATACATTTTAATCCCTCCAATATACCGCCGCTTCGCCGCCACTTAATGATAGTCACAACAAATATAATCGGCTTGAAACTGCTC